>VZTO01012272.1:5698-30380 GCA_013400615.1 Syrrhaptes paradoxus
GTCTCCGTGGGGTCTGTGGGTTCCCCGTGGGGTGGGGTTTGGGGGATCCCCCGCCGTGGGGTGCGGGGGGGGGGCAGTGGGTGTCCCCAGCACGAGCTGTGGTCCCCGTGGAGACCACATGGGGGGGTCCTTCCTGTGGGGAGTGGGGTGGGGGGTTACCAGTCTGGGGGTTCCCCGCCGTGGGGGGGTGATGGGGGAGATGCTGTCACAAAGGTGGGGCTGGGGGGGTCCCTGTTTGGAGGGGANCGCAGCCATGTCGTTCTGCTCGTTCCTGGGGGGCGAGGTGTTCAAGGACCACTTCCAGCCGGGTGAGCGGGGCTGGGGGCGCGGGGNAGGGCTCCACGCGGGCAAAGTCCGGCGTGGATGTCCTGTGTCACCCTGCTGACACGTCCCCACCCCTCCTGTAGAGGAGCCGCCATAGGGGACACGGGTCCTGCCCCACGTCCCGAAGCAGCAGCAGCTGGCAGGGCTCCACGCGGGCAAAGTCCGGCGTGGATGTCCTGTGTCACCCTGCTGACACGTCCCCAGCGCGGCCCCCCAGCACTGACCCCTCTCCTGCTGCCCTCCCCAGGCATCTACGTCTGTGCCAAGTGTGGCCATGAGCTGTTCTCCAGCCGAGCCAAGTACGAGCACTCGTCCCCGTGGCCAGCCTTCACCGACACCCTCCGCGAGGACAGCGTGGCCAAGCGCAAGGAGCGCCCGGGGGCTTTAAAGGTGACGATTTTGACCCCCTTGGGAAGCAGCAAAAAAAAAAACCCCAGCCCACGCGCTTTTTTTTCCATGAGCCTGTCCAACCCTCTCCTCCCATTTCCAGGTGTCTTGTGGCAAGTGTGGCAACGGGCTTGGCCACGAATTCCTCAACGACGGGCCGAAGAGGGGCCAGTCCCGCTTCTGAATATTCAGCAGCTCGCTGAAGTTCATCCCCAAAGGTAAAGGCTGGGGCTTGGCAGCGGTTTCACCCCACGGAGTTATTTTTGGGGGAAGGTGCTGATAGCGGGGCCGCGCTGTGTGCGATGTGCTGCTTTCGTCAGGGGGTGGCTGGACGTGCAGATAATCCAGGGAGCTGCCGGAATCCTAAATAAATCTCACGTGCATCAACCTGCTCGGCGGGAGCTCCCATGGTGAGATGCAGAGCGTGCCGGAGCTCCTGGGTGCAGCTGAGCGTTGGGGGCTTTCTGCTGGGGGTGCAGAGCGAGGGCAGGGAGCTCCTGCAGTGGGAGAACCGGGGCTGGGAGAGCTGCTGGTTCCCTCCTCGGGGATGCTCTGAACATTGCAGCTGCCCCACGGGCAGGGAGTGGGTCTGTGGGGGGTGCAGAGCTTCTTGCCGTTGTGGTTATCGTCCTGTTTGCTTCCCCCGAGCCAGGAAAAGGCTTTGGGAGGCCAAGTTCGGGGCAGAACCCCGGCCACGACTTGCTGTCCCTCTTGTCGGACTGCGGTGGCTGGGAGATGTTGGCTGCGTGTTGCAAAATAACCAGATAAAAGGGGGTTCTGGAGCAAGAGACACAAGCCCTGATTTTCCCCTTTTTTTCAGGCAAAGCAGACAAGAACCTGGAGGAGAAGTAGGCGAGCCGCTCTGCTTGGCACACCGCTCCCAGGCTGGTCCTGCGCTCACACCCTGGGGTGCACCGGCCGGTGACGGGGACACCGGGAGCAAGAGACACCCCAGAGAAGCTCCTGGTTTCCCCGGTCCCTCGGGGTGGCTCTGATTTGGGGTGCTGGGAGGAGCACGGGGGAGGCGAGGGGAAGATGTTACCCCCTCCCCAGCCATCTGTTCTCCCCAGCATCCCCCGGAGCCCTGTCGGTTTGTCCGTTGAAGCAGCACGCCTGCCCGCGGTCCTGCCTCCGCTGAGCTCGGCGGCGGTTTTCCCGTTGACTGCAGCCGGGACGTTCTCCGGATCACAGCCAGGAGGGGCCGGCTCTGACGTGGCTCCGGCACAATCCAGAGTCTCTCCGCTGGCATTTCCAGGGAGTGACGCTGGATGAGCTGAGGTCAGCGCCCGGGTTAATCTCTGGTGCTATTCTGGGCTGGGCTCATGGTATGAATTGCCCTATAGAAACCCTTCCAGGGGGCTAGGGCGAGGATGGTTTTATGATCCTGCCCGACAGCATCCGGGTGTTTTACCCCTCTGCACACCTTGCACACAGTAGAGACGGTTCCAGATTCCCCGTGTCCTCTGGGCTTGATTCTGGCTTGGCCTTACACCAGCTGTATCGCTGTGCTATGGACGGTTCCTCCTCACTGTACACGGGTGTAAGAGAGGCCAGAATCCGGCTCACGGGCTGCACTTTGCACAACTCAGGCTTCAGGAATCACGTCTGCGTTCCCTCTGCACTTGGAAGGGCTGTGACACTGATTTCTCCTTAATTTAACATCCGATCCGTGGCCTTCCCTCCCTGTCCCAGAAACCAAATCCTCCTCTTTGGAATCGATGCACAAGGATTTCTGAAGACAGCAAGACCTCTTGCTGCCCCACGGGTCCGGTTCTGATGGCACCAATAAAACAGTGCAACCCATCGGCTCGTTGCCTGGAGCTCGCTGCTGGCCTCGGACCTCTTGCAATACTGCAAATAAAGCACTGGATCACTGTGGTGGGGAAATCTCCTCGTCTTTTACAAAGCAGGAGTGATGGCACGCTGCTGCCTGGTGCGTCTGCCCTGGGATCCCTTCTCTGCTGGGTCTGCCCGCTGTTGGTGGCAAGGGTGGGGAGGCTGAGCCGGGGGTGGGATGCGGGCGAGGCGGGGACAGACGCGGGTACAAAGCCTTGGCTGGAAGGCTGAGAGCAGATTTTCATCTGGAGTCTGTCTGCAGCTGCAGAGCTGGTGCCCCAGGGTGTGGACACATCCAGGGTGGTCTTGCAGCCCGAAGGGTTGGCCTGAGCTGTGGTTTTTATCCTGTGCCTGTTACTGCTGCCCCAGGTTTTGCCCACTGAAGAGGGATGCTGATGCACCGGAGACCTTTGGGCATTCCTGAGATCAAAACCATCACTGGGGAAGGTTTTCTTTTCACTCCAGTTAGCATTTTTGCCCAAGTGGAGCTGGTTTTAGGTTGTTTCGTAGTGTGTTCTTGGTACCGTCTGGGCTGGCAGGATTTCCTGTGTGGGGGGATGTGAGTTTAGCGGTGTCGGACAATATTGCCCCCAACAAAGCTGCCTGCAAGACTGGAAGCTGCAACCCTTCTCTGCCTCGTGAAGGTCTCTTCGCCCTGGTGAGCTTAGATACTGGGTTTATGGAGGCTGGAGACTTGAGCTGGGCTTTGCTGGACTCCAGTTCCCTCCTCCAAGGGGTAAAGTCTGCTCCGGAGCACAGGAGCCAGCGCCACGTCTCCCTCCTGCCCTGCCGCTGGCTCATGCCCCATGGCATCACCCTCGCTGCCTTCCCTGTGCACCGACCTCTGGCTCTAATTACTAATCAGGTCCCAAGTCTGAAGGTTCAAGCCGCTTTTCCACCCATTAATCCTCTGATCTGCTGCTTTGCCTTTGGTCTGGCGAGTCCTGGGGGGCAGGAACTGCTCCTTTGCCTCCCACCCTGGAGCACCCATGGGACCATCCATCCATCCCTCTGTCCCTCCATCCCTCCGTCCCTCTGTCCCTCCATTCCTCCGTCCCTGGGACACCTCCTGCCCCGCTGTCCCTCTCCCGCGGTGCTGGGAAGGAAGGTGTTTTTTGGGCTGGTTTCCCCTGGGATGCTGCGGTGGAAGGAAACCCCCCTGGGACCATCAGCAGCGAGGGGTCGGCGATGATTTCTCTCACTCGTGCCCAGCCATCCTTCCCCGCTGCCTTGCAGTTCGGGACTCGGGCACGGGAGGGTGCAAGAGCTTTTCCAAACCCTTCCCGGGCGTGGAGAGAGGGAAGGACCAGGCTGGGGGGGTCCCCGCCTTCCTGGGGTCCCACCCCTGCAGCAACGAGAAGGAAAAATTACCCAGAGCTAAAAAAATTCAGGATGGTTTAGAGACGGGACATTTTCCTGGAATTTTGGCAAAGCTGGGATTTTGGCAGGGGGGGCTGCAGGCAGCGCCTGGTGCTGGGGGTGCAGGATGCGGCCCCACGGGGGCAGATCCCATCCCGGCCCCCCAGCATCCCAGCAGCGCGGGGTCCCTCATCCTTCCCCGGAGCCCTGCGGGTGCTGGGGGCAGGAGGAAATGTGTCCTGTCCTTGCGGGCATCCCCACCGCCTCCTTCCCCTCCGCCATTCATCCTCATTTTATAATTACACTAACGACAACTGGGGCTTAATGAGAGGATTTTGCTTAGTTGGGCAAAAGCGACCCCACGTCAGCGACGCGGGTTTAATGACAGCAATTGAATTACGTTACCAGGCCGACGCAAACTTCCTTGATTGTTTAAAAAATCATTAATTTCCTAGGCTGTAGCCTCCAGCTGACCTCCCTGTTTAATTTTTTAATTTTTTTATTTGCATGCCACCAAGAGGACCTGCCTCTTTGACCCTCCTCAGGATGGCTCTGGCGGACGGCGCAGCAGCCAGAGCACGGCGAGATTTAGATTAATTCTCCCAATAACGACAACAAGCCCTATAGAAATTGTGTTACACAAGGAAAAAGCAAATGACCTGGAGGCATCAGAAGCTCTAATTCCTCTTATTCCTTGGAGCCGGCTGGCCAGGCACTCCTCTGCCTGCACCCAGCTGCTTTTACCTGGATTTTCCACTCGTCTCTCAAGTGGGCTGCCCACCCTTGCAGGGATACCTCTTTCTTTTCTGTTTTCTTTAATTTTACCCTTTGATCAACAGTTTTTCCCACTCCAGCCGAGCCTGTGCGCTGCCCCGTGCCGGCAGGTCCGTGGGCACAGCGAGGGCAGGAGGCTGCAAACCTGCACCGAGCCCCCAGAGCAGCGTTTTGGGGGTTGTACACGTTGGGGTGCCCCTCAGGGCAGGGAGCACAGCTGGATTTGGGGTGCTCTCACTCAGTCTGGTCCCAGCAAACGGGTTCTTTCGTCCCCAGCCACCACCTTGAGCTGGGGGGTCCCATGCTGCTGATGGGCTCTGGAGCATCAGTTGGCTGAAAAGGGATTGTTCAAATTCCTTCTGGGGCTGTGAAGGGCTGCAGCTGGTTTTGTGGCAATGACAGAAAATAAAGTGACGGTCATTAAAAAAAAAATACTGCACACCTCTGGTTTCCCTGAGATGCAGGGGGCTGTCCCCCCATCACCCCGCTCGCCTGCTCCATCCCGGGGAGCTCACCTGGCCCTCAGCACATCCAGCCACAGCTGGAGAAAATTAAAATCTTCATTCACCGATAATAACTCCATCCCTCCCTGTTCCCGGCTGCCTCCCACCGACACAGCCCTCGCCGGGCAGGCGCTGCCCTCGCTCCCCAGGTCGGTTAATCCGGCTGAACCTCGGGAGCCAGGAGGGGGGGAATTTGTTTTCAGTTTGCAGCGAGCGTTAATTAGAGAGATAATGACTGGAAACATTCAGAGCGAGCCTGAGCACGCCAGGAAGATGTTTAGCCCAAGGAAAATGTAAATTTTCTCTCTTTTTTTTTTTTTTTTCCTTCCCTGGCTGCTGAGATAGGACTTTTTGAGGCAATTAGTGAGGGTTTATTTGTTAATCAGCCAGACTTAGACGCTTCCTTTGGGGTCTTATCTCACGCTCCCAAGTGCACATCACTTCTCATCTTGATCTTCATGTTTGATGTGGGAGATACCTGTCCCAGGACGGCCGTGTGTGCCGCGGTGCCGGCACGCTCCTGCGCTCGGCAGCGGCTGCACCGGGACGTGGCGTGGGCTGACGGCCGTGCTGCCCTTCCTGTCCCCGAAGAGCCGCGTCCACCATGGGCTCCGTCCTCAGCCCAAGCGCATCCCAAGTTTTTGGGGCTGGATTTCCCCACATGGGTCTCCCAGAGTCTGCCCAGGGTGGGACTAATCCCCCCCCAGCCAAACCCCCATCCCGTGCCATGGCTGCAGACGGAGCTGGTGCCAGGCTCCGAAATGGTGCTGCCAGCACCAGGATCCCCTCAGCACCCTGCTCTGCTTGTGCCCTGGTGTGGAGCTGGATGGACCGTCTCCAAAACACATCACTCTCGTGGCCCTGGGGAAAGGGTCTGCTGGGGAAAGATGCTCCAGGCTTGTGCCAGCGTCAGTCCAGCCCTGTGCCGACATCAGTCCATCCCCGTGAGCATCAGTCCAGCCCCGTGAGCAAGGGTCCAGCCCCATGAGCAAGAGTCCAGCCCCATGGGCATTGGTCTGGCCGTGCCAGCATCGGTCCAGCCCCACAAGCATCGGTCCAGCCCCACAATCATCAGTCCAGCCCCATGAACGTCGGTCCAGCCCTGTGCCAGCATCAGTCCAGCCTTGTGCCAGCACCAGTCCAGCCCCATGAGCACCAGTCCAGCCCCATAAGCATTGGTCCAGCCCTGTGCCAGCATCGGTCCAGCCCCATGAGCATCGGTCCAGCCCCATGGGCAACAGTCCAGCTGTGCACCAGCATCGGTCCAGCCCCATGAGCATCCGTCCAGCCCTGTGAGCATTGGTCCAGCCCTGCACCAGCATCGGTCCAGCCCTGCCACAGCTTTTCCCATGGCCACCCGATGGGCCACAACCCCCAGCCCCCGCGGTGGGGGCCGATGCCCGGCCGGTCTCCCCTCTCTGCCCAGCCCCTGCTCAGTGCACTTTCGAGCGATACACTTCACCGGCTGCAATAATGATTTGTTGCTTGTAAACCCACCGTGATTAACGACAGTTTAGCCTCCTGGTTTCATGTCTTATCATGTTTCATCTCACACAAAAGACATTTACAGTCTATTTTCAACTTCAAAGCGAATGCTTCTTGCGTGAGCATTAAGGCAGGCAAACATTTCGGCTGAACCTGTACGGTATTAGCGTCTCTTGATGTTCCCTGCTGAGCCAGGATTGATGGCTGCCTCCCGAGGCAGGTTTTTCCTATTGTTTTATGCACCATTGATTAATATTTCATGTTCCCACTGTTATAGATCTGCTGGCTGGCACTGGCCTACCCTTTCCTCATGTCTTACATGTCCAGCTTTTGTTCACCTCGATATAGGGAGTGTGACTCTTGGCAGCATCCTTTGCTCTGATTGAAGCCTCCTGCCCGAGTTTTTCCAATTAAGTTCATCCCGATGGCGCTGGGGCCGATGGCGTGTTCTCCTTCCCCACCGATACCTCCGTCCTGCCACTCCACAGTGCTCTGCCCCGGCCTGGACCCCTTTTTGGGGTGGGTGCTGTAGGCTGTGTCCCTCGCCTGGATGGGGACAGTGGGGACAGCACCATGGGGACCACATCCTGCAGCAGCAACAAGAGGAGGAGGCTGGATCCTGAAAAGATGGGGGGATACGGATGGGGGTGCGAAGCTGCTCCTGTCCCTGGTACCATGGGCTCGGTGCCCCTGTGGCACCAGCATCACCCCAAGCCCATCTCGCTGTGACCATCACCATCCAGCCCCGGTGGGGATTCCCCTCCCCAGCGCCGGAGGAAGAAACGCCGCCTTCGCACTGGGCTCCCCAGCTCTGTCCCCACCACAACCCCCCAAAAACCCCCCGAGTTCCCCCGCAGCCGTGTCAGGGCAGGGTGAAGACAGCCCAGGACCGAATTCCTGCGCTTTGAGGGCGATGACACAGCGGTGTGTGTTTGTCTGAACACTAAACGCATTAGGAGCAGGAACTGCGAGGGCCGGCTCTGCTTATCATCCAGCGGAGCTCAGCTAATTCAATCAGCGTGAGCAGCGAATACAGCGCCTTTCATTTAGCTGGGGGGGGGCATCGCTGCGGCGCGATCCTTTAATTTCAGGAGTAGGGAAGCCGTGGAGGATTGCCAAGGATTTCTGCAAACCCCACATTTTTCCTGGGGTCGCCTTGCTCTGGGTGCCACCTCCGAGGGGCTTCCTGGAGAGCCCAGGAGGAGATGATGGGTTCGAACTGCATCATTATTGGGTGTAAAATAAAACCCGGGAAGCCACTGGGAGGGAAGAAGCGGTGCAGGCTATTTAAAGAGGAAATGATCAGCTCGGGAGAGACGCTGGAGACATGTGTCTTTGGGACCGTGCTGCATTCTTCGGGGATTATTTTAAACGCGTGCATCTTTTCTGCATCACGGTCTATCTTTGTTCCCCTCTGACGTCTTGAGTCGGGGCTGGTATTTTATGGCCGCGGCTGTGCCTGCCAGCAGCACGGCAGCTCTGCTGGAAATCAGCTTTTCTGTGCTTAAAAAAAAAAAAAAAATCTCACAGGCAGCAAATTCAAAGTAAGAGATCAAACTCGTTTAACTCAGATTAATTTAAGCCGCTGGCTCCGGTGAGCGAACCATCGAGGATCTGATGGGGATGTAACGCAGGCGGGAGGTGCTGCTTCTCCTAGCCATGTCCCGTGATGTCTGTCTGTCTGTCTGGATGAGCTAACCCCGACCACGGTGCTTTCCATCCACCCATCCCAGATGGTGGCACAGAAAGGGGTGACATGCTCTTTTCCCGGGAAGTCCGGCTCGAAGGGAGTGGGGTTTGTGGGTGCAAGCGTGCACAAGCGTGCACGAGGTCGCTGACGGGTCACAGGCTCAGGAAGCTCGTGGGATCTGTCCTTCTCGGCCGAGTGGAGTGTTTTCTATCATCTCCCCTGACATTGCCGCATAACTTCGATTGCACTTAATTAAAAGAGCTCATTTAACGGATGGCTCCTGAGATGCAACACTGCAGATTCTCCGCTTCTCCTGTCCAGCCCCCGCGCAGCAGAGGCACGGCTGCAGCCGGGCATGGCCGCTCCGCCGGGATGCGGGGACACGGGCAGGGACCGGCTGCCCACACCGCTCTGGCTCAGACGGTGCTCGGGTGGAAACAGGTGCTGAGGGATGGTGGGTTCGGTGCTCAAAGAGCTTTTGCTTTTGAACCCCCTGGGTTGGCAGGTACCTGAGGGATCTGACCCTCCCTGTCCCCCAGCTCATCCATGAAGTGGAGACCAGCAGCACCCACGGAGCTGGTCCAGGCTGTCCCATTGCCCCACGGTGCTGTGGGGTGAGAGCTGGAGGCTCTGCCAGGGGGCTCAGCCTTGGCCACGCTTCCCGACGTGCCTCTGAGGCAGGGAGACACCCTCTTCTGCTGCATTGCCAAAAAACTCTTTATCCACTTCTCACGGTTCACAAGGTCCTCAGTGGCCGGTTCCCCAGGCTGGCTGCATCTGCCTCCCGGCTCGTTAAACCTCGCTGCAATTAGTGACCTGCCAAAGACAGTCCCAGTCTGAGCAATGGGCCAGTACGTCCCTTCCCAGCCCAGAAGCACCGGCTGATGGGCACAGGGAGCTCCTGCTCCGTGCTTGCCCCGTTGCTTTGCAGAGCTGGATGCGCTGGTCAGGGATGTGTCTGGCTCCTTGGGCTGGAACCAGGTGTGAGCCTGGGGGGTCCTGGCTGCCCCTGCAGAAAGGGGGTACTGCGGGCCCGATCCTGCCTGCCTAGCTGATGGGGGTGGGGTGTGGGGCAGGGCTGGGTCCAGGGGCACTGATGGGGCTGAGCTGCTTCAGCTGGGCTCAGGCATTGCCCAGAGCAGGGCTTAAAGGAGGGAGCAGCCAGTCCTGCCCCCTCCTGGGATGGACTGAGCCGCAGCTTGGGGCAGGGGATGATTGGGACCCTCTGTGACCCCAAAACCATCCAGACAGAGATCGCTGGAGTCAGCAGGAGCAAACCTTCTGCCTGATGGCCTCGTTTGGTGAGTGGCTGCTTCAGCTGAGCCCAGCCAAGCCCTGGGACACGATTTGAATGTCAGCCCTGAGCTCCATCCTCACCCCACACACTTTGTTGTGTATTTAAAAAATTGAACAATAGATGTCGCATAAATGCTGGTAAACAGCAGGGCGAGGTGTCGGCTGCAGGGTGGGAGCTGTTGGGCAGAGCCCCCCTCTGGGTGCTGGAGTGTGGGGACCACCAGCGTCCTGCCCCCCCCACCTGAGATGCACCTGCAGAGAGCTGGGAACCCCAGCAGGGCTTTGCTGGGAAACTGGAGCTTGTGCCCATCCCTGGTGGGAGCTGTGCGGATGGCGATGGGGTCCCAGGAGGCATGGGGAGGGGCTGCAGCTCCCGGATGGCTTTCCCATGGGAAGGGGGCTGCTGGGGGCTCTGGGACCCTTTGCCCGGGGGGGTTCCCTCTGAGCGTAGTGGTCCGTGCAGCCCAGCCTGCCCGAGGGACATGTCCCTGAGCCCTGGGGCTTCCCAGTGCTGGAGGAGGCTCCCGGCAGAGCTGGGGGGCTGCTGGGCTCCTGGGGGACAGGACACAGCTGCAGTTTGCTGGCTTTGGTTTTGTTTTTATATTTTTTTAATTCTTTTTGTTTGGTTTTGATTATTTTTTTTTCTGCTGTCTGCCTTATTCCAGGTTGCCTGGGAGATATAGTACTTTTTTTGGAGGGGGGGGGAGAGAGGAGAAAGAAAACCCCCGTGGCTGCATATCCTTGTGTACCCAGGCTCCCAGGGCAGCATCCTGCAGACCCCCTGCAGCACATCCCGGCTGTGCCGAGCCCTGGCAGCACCGATGTGCCAAGACACGCGGCCGGAGCCGGGGCAGCCACCCGTGCGGGCGCTGGGATTTCTCGGCACGGGTGTTTGTGTGATGGGCAGAGCTCAGCCCGGAGCATTTCTTGTTTCTGAGGGTTTTGTTGGGAGCTGGGCTCCCCGGGAGGGATGAACACCTCTGCCTCGGTGTGGATTAAGCCCAGGGAGGTAACGAAAGGCGGAAATTTGCCAATACATGCTGACGGGCGAGACAGATCGTGTCTTCGGTTACAGCTGCTCACGTGCGCGAGTCGCCAAAATATGCAAAGTATTCGTTTAATTTCTCCGTCTGAGGCCAGCGCCGTGTCCTGATACTATCAAACCCGTGGCTTGGACACAGGCTCTGGAGAGGAAATGATCCCTCACAGCCAGCCTGCGTCAAGCCAAGGCTCCGCTTAAATCCTCAAAACCGAGCCCATGTTAAACCTAGACGTGGGTTTACGCGGGTCGCTGCTGGAGCAGGACCATTTTTTACCCAGTATTGCTCAGGACCTGAATTTCTGCTTTGTACGGCGGTGCTGGGGAGAGATTTCAGATCCCAGCATCCTGGGGAGGTGGGAGCACCCAAGGGAGCTGTGACCGCCCCAAGCTCAGCCTCCCGATGCTTCCTGGGCTGTGTCCAGCATCCCAGGGCCAGGGTCCAGCTCTGCCGCCGGCTCTGCCACCCCGCTCTCCCTGGGGAGAGGCTGCGGAGCCATCCTGGTGCCCGCCAGGAGAGCTCTGTCTGCAGGGCTGCAGCCATGGCAAAGGTTCAACGACTGCCAACCATAAAGAGGTCTGTAAAATTAGCGGCTAATTAGCAGTCACTGGGGCACATCATACCATGCTGCTGCTCGGACAGTGATGGAGCAGCACCCGTCTTGCTCCCTGGCCTGAGGCATTTGCTTATAGCCCAGAGCTACCAGCTTGTAATTGCAAAACGAGGGCAAAACAAGGGATTTGCTGCTGCAAATGATAAGAGCAAATGGCAACCCCTCCCAGCAGAGCTCTGCTAGGGCTGACATCTGCCTCCTGGCACAGCGGTCTGCGGGAGGGGACGGGATGCTCGGCGGTCTGCGGTTGGGGACGGGATGCTCAGTGAGACCGTGGCCATGCTCTCACCTCCTGGGCAGGGCTGGCACAGCTCAGTCCAGGTTTTGGCAAAAATGGGCCAAAGCTTGAGCCCCCCACTCCGTGTGCGGGGCACAACACGTAGCGATGGATGGATGCAGGCTGGAACCAGGGACAGGAGACAGTCTGGTGTCCCCTGCCCTGCACAGCCCCAGCAAAGGCTCCACTGCCCGCGCGTTCCTGCTGGCGATGCTGGTTGGACATCCATCAGTAGTTTGTTGGTGAATTTGTGGGGTTGGTCTTTCCCTTCCCCTCCGCTCTGGTTGCAGGCAGCCACTGAGGCGAGTGGAGCCGAGGACTGCAAAGCATTTGCTGTAGAATCTGAAGAATTTGGAGTGAAACCCCCAAAGAAATTAAGGACAGATGGGTTATGGGGGGGTGAAAAAGAAACCCAAATTCCTTCTGCTGCTCGATGCCTGCCTCTGAGGCAGCCCCCGGTCCTCACAATGGCTCTGTGCTGGCCACGGGGCTGGAAGGACACCCTCCTGGGTGATGGGTGACCTGCCACGGGGACATCAGCGCCTCTGCCCTGGGGACAATGCCAGGCGGGGATGATGCAAGAATGAACCTCCTCTCCCCTAATGAACAGCTCCCAGAGAGGCTCCAGGCAAAGCCAGAGGCAGCTGCTGTGGTGGCTGGGGGTGAAGGGTCTGAGCCCCATCCCAGCCTGCGATTATGGGCTGGAGTCGCCGGGATTTGGAGCTTTCTGCTCGGACTGATGCTGGCATGGTGCCGGGCGCTGCGGGAGCCCCAACACCTGTGTGCTGACTTCAGCACCTCAAATATTTCTGATGCAATTTCTTTTTTCCCCCCCTCTTAAAGCAAGCTGAACGCTGTCGAACGTGTTAATGGGGAGAAATGAAGCATAATTGTTCCTTTGTGTAAAATCGGTCGGTGGAATAGCAGCGGCTTGGCTGCAAAACTGGAAGTGCAAACTGGTTGTGGTGTGGTGTGTTCCACCTGGGCTTCGCCCCGTGCTTGCTGTGAGCGCAAACCCTCTCCTGCAAGAGCTGCTCATGGGAGGAAAATCGCCAGGGTCCTCTCCCCGCAGACGGGCAGAGAAAGGAGGGTCGGGAAGTGGAGCATCCTTTCCCCTCGGAAGGTGCTGTGGATAATTGCTGTTGTGTAGGGCTGATTTTGTGATAGTGCGTTTGACGCATTCCCATCCGCCAAGCCATGGCAAACGACGTCGAGATGAAGCCAATGCTGGCGCAGCCGTGGCTGGACTGGGGAGGAGGAGGAGGCAGGAGGAGTGTGTGCGGATGCAGCACTCCAGATGCAAACAATAAGGCCAACGGATCTTGATTTCATCTGTGGAGTAATTGGGCTGGAAGTCTGTGCATGCTAATGACTCCACATCAAGCGGCTCGCTGCTCAGATGTGACCCATCCTGCTCGGCAGGGAGAGCGGGGGGCTGCAGCCCGCGGTGGCCAGAATGAATATCCCCCAGATGTGATCCCATAGGGGAAGCGGGACCCACATGGATGTTATTAATAACGCCAAAGATCTGAGGTTAAAAATGACCACAGGGCATTCACATGAGCCCCGGGAGGGCGGGTCCCAGGGGCTGCTCCTGCTGCGGGGGGCAGAGGAAGAGGGGCTGGGGGGACCAACCCCATGTCCCAGCTCTGTGCTGGGTTCTGTGTGGGGTGGGCGAGCACCATGGGAGCACTGCAGGCCCCCCCAGCACCCTGCCAGGCTGTTCTGGGGAGGCAGGGGATGCTCTGACAGCAGTCAGAGTTCAAGGTGGGGATGGCACAGGGGGGAGGGATGTAGGGATGCTCCAGAAGATGGGCTCATCCCAGGCATGTCCCTGTTCAGGGGGTGGTGGGCAGCTGACCCCTGCATCTAACCCCCCCTGACTGCCTTTGGTTTGGCGTCTGTCCTGCTCTCTGGCTTCATCCTGGCAACCCAGGATGCAAAAGCCTGGCTATGGCTGCGTGAGAGATGAGGAGGTGCTGGAGAAGATGCTGGTCCCTGTGCCGGGCTGCTCTGGTCCCCTCCTGGGGCTGCAGCAGGGACTCCAGCCCTGGCACAGGAGGAATGTGTGGTACGGACCCTCAAGGTGTGATCCTCAAACCTGCTCCCAGCATCCCAGACTTATGGGCTTGCTGCTTGTTTTCACTGGTGCTCAGAAGCTGGGTTGGGTGATGGTGAGACCCAACATTGGGGACATACATCACTGCACCGGTGGCTACGGGGATGGTGCAGCAGCCCAGGGAGGCGGTGGGGATGCTCCTGCGCTCCCTCCGGTGAGGGCTGTCAGCTCTCCCCTTCTCTGGGGCTTTATCCGTGAAATTCCCGTGGGAGCAGGGGCTGTGGGATGTGCCTGGCAGGAGGTGGAGGAACGGGCAGAGGTTCTGGGTGGATGAGCTGGGGCTGGGGGCTTCGGCCGCTCTGCCGCAGATCCCTATGGCTGCGTGTGGGGGTGACAAGCAAGTCCTGGGACACAAGCACACAAATATTCAGATGAAGCTTTGGGCCATGGGATGCTGGTGGGTCCCACAAGCCTGCAGGGAGCGATGCCGGTCCAGGGGTCCCTGGGGCGGCTCCCCCCGTGGAGCAGAGCTCTGGGGCTGACCAGCCTCAGGTTACCAGCATTGTCGGTCCCGGCTCCATCCCTCCCAGACACGGCAGAGCCCCGGTGATTTCCCTGAAAGCTCCTGTCGTCGGCTCGGCTCCAGACAAAGCCCCCCCCCCAAAACCTGCCCTTCCGAGGAGGGGATGGGGCCGGGGGGTCACACAGTGTGTGGGGTGCCGGCATTATGGGAACCAGATGCCTCCTGTCCCCGGGAAAGGGGATCCTCGCCACCAAAAGGCTTTTGTCTCTAAATGGGGCATTACTTTTTTCCCCAAAGCTTTTCCCTGCCGCGTGGGAGCTGGGAAGGTTCTGGGGTACCGGCAGCAGGATCCCGAAGCTATGGAAGCGCGTGGGCGAGCGCTCGCAACCCCCCAGCACCTGCAGTTTATTGCGCGGGAGGTATCGCTGCCCCGGGGCTGGGGGAACGTGAGCGTACCCTGCGCCCTCTCCCATTTTTGGAGCTTTTCCAGCCTTTTTCCCCCCCTGCTGATTGCTTCAGCATGTGCGTCGCAGATGATGAGAGATGAGCGGGATCAGCCCGTGCCTGCTGGGGCCGGACCCTGCCCTCCCATCGCCGGTGGCTGCGGCTCCCTTCCACTCGCCTCCCAGGGGAGACCCAAGGGCTTGCTGGAAACCGGGGGGTTTTCACCCCAAAGTGGGGTCGTGGTGCGCTTGGCGTGACCAGCTGGAAGCTCAGGCTTTTGATTTCGGCAGCTGTAATTCAGGAGTTTGTGTGATGCATGCCACTGTTCTGGGGAATGGGGGGATCAGCTCGTTATGGTCATTACCTGACTCATTACCGGATCGTTAGCGGCTGCTAATGGGGCAGCGCTTTGCTGTCGGGGGGTTTTGCAGAATTAAGTCGGGAGTAGGCAATGAAAACGGACACAGACAATGCAAACGGACACAGACAATGCAAACAGCCGCAGAAATGCATTACCCCTGTCCGCGACTCAAATACCGGCCGCTGGGGACGCGGAGCCCGTGTGACGCCGGGGTCCCCGCAGCCGCCCCCGCGCCAGGCTCTGACCGGACAGCTCCGGGCTGGACCAGGGTGCGGGATCACCCCTGGCTTGGGGGAGCTAAAAGGCAGGATTCTGACCCAAAGTGGCAGTGCGATCCCTCTGCCACTACTGAAAAACTTCCGAAATTCAGGATTTATCCCATGAACTCCGGAATCTGCGTTGCCCGCAGCGGAGGAGCGGGTTTTGCTGGGGGCGCAGGGCCAGGGTTCAGTCCACTGGTTGGTTTTACCTCCCCCTTTGACACCAGATTTATTTTTTTTTCCCAACCAAGTGCCTGCCAGAAGGACACTCGGGATCCCGCCTCCCTCCTGGCTGGCAGCAGGGAGCCTTTTGAACTCCGATTTTCCCCCTCCATCCATTTGAGACATTTTCTTTAAAACTTTGCTTTGCCTTTCGTTATTGCTCGGCTCTGCTCCAGATGTTCCAATTCTCAATCCCACACCTTCCTCTCCCTTTGGCCACTGAATATTGGGCTGAACCAGAGCCAAATGAAAGTTACCCCCCACCTGTGCACAGAATTAGCAGTGGGCATGCCAGAGCTTTGCGGACTCGTAAACGCGGCCATCTGTGCCTGGTGACCTTATTTTTTTAAAGGCAAACAAGCAAAACACCCTCCATCCCCAAATGGTTTTGGGCTTTTTGTCTGGAAGAAAAAAAGAAAAGAAATAAACAAAAAAGAAAATAAAAAATTAAGAAAAAGAAGAAAAAAGGAAACTTGCAAACAGATTTGTCTGAAAAAAGCCGGGTTCCTGCAGGGATTGGGCACAGGGGTGTGGAGCTCGTCGGCTGCAGCGTTGGGAAATCCAACGCGCTGTGAGCAAGCGATGAGGATGTGCCCCAGCTGTGCCGGCTCTCTGCCTGATTGGAAACAGCTCTGTGCACTTACTGGCTGATTTTTTGCGAGCGTTCAGGATAGAATTCTGCAGCTCTGCCCTCCAAGGTGACAAGCTGTGCCTGGATTTTGCCATACAGAGCTGGTCCCGGTGCGCAGGCTCCAGCCCTCCCGGGTTTCTTCAGTGGGCTTAGCACCGTGATGCTGGTGAGGGGCTGGCATCCCTCCCGTACCACCAGCATTTTATTGGGGTCCCAGTGCACCTTCCAGGCTCCCCAGTGCTGTCCCAGTGCCTTTGGTGCAGCTCCCAGCCCAGCAGTGGGGGGGAAATGCAAGGAGGGCATGACCCAAATGGAGTCAGCTCCAGATTTAGGGTGAAAAAGGGGGATTAAACCATGTGGCAACCCTAAGAGTATACTGCTGTAGATGCATTTTAAAAAAATAAATGAGGAACTTCAGCATGGTGTGCTGTTTTATCTGCTCAATGGGCCCCATCCCAGCCACGCTGACGGGTTTGGGCTGCCCCAGTGTCGGTGCTGCTGTGGGTCGGGTCTCACCCGCTGTGGCCAGAAGAGGTTTCTGTGTGTTTGCCACCTCCCTCAGAGCTGAGCTGATGCTGCAGCTCCCGTCCCTGCCCCGCATGGGCCCGTGCTATTGATTTACTCCTGCAAATAAGTGGGGGGTGATGGAACACCGGCAGAACGAACACCCGTGTTCATGGACGTATCGATGGGCTGCTCAGAGCCCTCCTTGGGATGCTTCTGAGCACGTTACAGATACATCTGTCTGGCGTGTAATTAACTCTAAATGAGATCAGCACTGAACATGTAATTATGGTTCCTTGCAATGAGCAGGTCAGCAGTTGTCAAGTTCCCCTGGCTGGTCCATCAACCACTCCTCCTGCGGATGGATGCAGCAGAGATGCAGAAATAATTGCAGGGGGTCTCAGGGGTGATAACGAAGGGCTGATAATGAGGGGCTGAGACCTCGCTCCCTCCCTGCCCAGCAAAGGCAGAGATGCCTCCAGCTCACCCTTGGGTCATGGCTCCGGTACTTTGCCACGTCGACAGCACTGAACCCATCTTGTCCCCCTGCTTTTCGGGTGCAGATCCCCCGAAATCCCCCTCAGGGCGCTGGGCACCGCACTGAAGGTCCCACTCCATCCATCCGGATGGGCTCCGCGCTGTCGGCTTCGACTGCAGCCACCGGCCACCTGCAAACAGGGATGTTCCGTTGTCCGTCTGCGTGGCATCGCCTGGCTGCTTCAGGAGGGGACTTTCTCAGCTGGAAATGGCCTTGTCACCCCCTGCATGTGAACAGGATGAAGAAACCCCTCTGCTTCCACAGACCTGCGCGGCCAGACGCTGGGTAACAGCAAATCAAACAAACCAGCCAAGGAGCACCTTTGCTTTGTGCCTCGTCCCCATCGCTGTCATTTCTCAGGATGATGGGAAACAGTTGTCACTCTTGTGTCTTCGCTCGGGAGGGCACCAATCAAGGGATAATTGCAGCCAGCCCTGCGCTGGGGTTTGCCTGGGAAATGAGGAGGGGAGTTGGGCCAAGGCGGAGCTGGGACGCTGCGTGGAGGATGTCTGAGCGCGCGGGATGGCACCGTTAATAGCCGGTGTCCCGGGGACCGAGGTTTGGTTAACGAAGGGCTGTCTCTGATACGCCGCAGCTCTGCCTCCTCTAATAAAAATCGCACATCTCATGTATATTATTTTTTAAATTGAAGCTTAAAAAAAAAAATCTGTGGGTTTTGGCTGCTTTATCCTCTTATTGGGATTATTTAAATCAAAAGCAGAAATAGGGGGAAGGCTCCTTTGTAACTGCAGCTGGCTGGGGGCCAGCCGTCCCTGCGCTGCTGTGGGGCGGGGGCAGTGGGGTGGCCGGGGAGACTGCTGTCCCACTGGGACCCCACTGCTGCCCCTTATAATGACAATAAAGTGGGGCTGTCGGACCCGCATCCCTCTCAGGCTGATGGAGGGAGTGGGAGACGAGGGGCTGGGAAAAGCCGCATCCTCCCTTTGGCGCTGCCACCACCGAGTTTTGCTTTCTATGAAATGCGGTGTTGCCGTTCGGTCGCCCGCACCGCCGTGGGAAGGTGCATCGTCCTGTGCAGCTGCATCCCACCGTCCCACGGGGAGTTTTGCTGGGCTGCAGGCAGAGCCCGATGCTGGGGGCATCGCTTCCCCTGCCGAAACCCTCTCTCTTGGGGTGCTGCTCCCTTTTTCCAACTCCAGCGCAGCTTTGCCCTGGTCCGCGCAGCCTCTGCACAGCTCAGCCCCCAAATCCCAGCAGACGCTGGGAGAGCCAAGGTGGCCGAAGGTCCCGGCAGTGGCGGGGGACAGCAGGCTTGTTGAAGTTGGGTGTTTTTATTTTTTTTTATTGTGCAAATGCCTAACACCTCCTCCCCGAGCGGGGCTGTTTCCAGCTCGCTGGTATTGCTATAGCTACGGGCAATTTTTCTGTGTTCAAGTTTTGCAAAACCATATTAAGCAAAATCTCGCCCTGGCGCTGCTGGCTCTCCTCCAGGCTGGAAATTGCATCCCCCTGCTTGAAATTCCTCCCGGAGTTTCAGATGGAGAATGTACAACTTCACTTTCCATCTCGAGCTGCTGTCACACATTTTAATAACAGGGGCTGCGCTACACCCCGGAGGTGGCCCCGCGCCAGGGGTTGGAAGCGAACCCGTTGGAGCGGTTGCGGCGAGGATTTGGATGGCCGCAAAGGCGCTGGAGCCGTGGCTCAGCCCCGGCCCTTCCTGCCCCTCCCGAGCCCCACTCAGCCCCCGGGACCCAGGATGGAGTTGGTGGGTTCATTTTTCATCCTCGATGATGAGTTTGTCAGTGTCTCCTTTGCCCCAGGTGGTGGGAAAGCTGGTCCGGAGGGAACTGGCTGTTTGGTGCACCGCAGTGCCCGCGACCCCAGTTAGGGGAGAAGGACCCATCCCTCCTCTGTGCTCGTGCCCATCCCAGCTCGGCCGGCCCTGGCGAGCTTGGGCACAGCCCCGATGGTCCTGTCTGGGTTTCTTCCTCTAAAACCTGCCCCTCCCCAGGGCAAATCCCCTGGAAACGTTACATTGAGGAAGTTTTTCATTTTTTTAATACCCAGTGGGTAAACCTCAAAGCTTCCCAGGTCTCTGGGGAAAGACTTGCTAATGTCACAGCCCAGCTGAGCTGGGTGACAAGGAGTGGCCTTTGCTGAGACCCTGGAGGCAACAGCAGAGGGGTGGCACTGACAGAGACCCTGGTGGCATCCCTTGGTGGCATCCTCCATCTGGGTGACCCCAGGGCCGCAGCTCACAGATCCCGTCTCCTTGTGCTGCTCTGGGGACAGTCACAGGGCTGTTTTGTCACCAAGTGTCACCATGCTGGGGCTTGGGCATCCCCTCTGCTGTGGTCCCCGCATCCCTGGGGACAGGGACACTGGCGTCCCCAGCAATGGGGTCCAGCTCCCCTGGCTGCGGCGCTGGCGTGCCTCTCGCCGAGCTCCCTTTTACAGCTTGCTCTTTGAACCCGAGGAGCCGGGCTGTGTTTGTAGGACACGCCGCCGTAATCAGGGAACCAGCCTTCCTAATTGGATTGGAACGGCCGGAGTAATTGGCTGGCTGGGAGCAGCCGGTTCGAATCAAGCTGTGTGCGCCTTCATAAGTTTGCTCGCCTTTATCAGCCTGGCAAACTCGGCCGTGGAGGTGACCTGGTAAATGATCTCCCGTGTTTCTAAAGCGTTTTTTTCATCCCCTCTGATCCCTTGAGCCCTTTGCTTTCTTTCTTTGTAATAACAAACTTTGGGAAATCCTGGAGCACCCACGCTGCGGCTCCTGCCTGTGCAGGGGTCTCCGGGGGAGATGCTGGGTGGTGGTGCTGGTTGGGATGCTCTGGCTGGTTATCCGGGGTCTCATCCTGCTCGGATCCACAGGATTTGGGGTGGGGGAGAGGACAGACGAGGGGAGCCCCACGCCAGCGAGGTGGGGATGCGGGGGGCCTGGGATGCACCCCCTGGAGTGGCACTTCCCCGTGTGCCCCCGTGCTGCGTGGGGGTCCCTGCTCACCCCCCCAGATGCCTCAGAGGCACAGCCAGGGCGGTTTGGAGGGAGGGCTCATGTCACTGCTGACCCTGGCAGCACGGGGACCCCTGGCCGCACGGGGACCCCTGGCAGCATGGGGACCCCGCAGCCTGTCACAGGGAAAGGTGGTCCTGAGCCAAGCTGCAAAGCTGGTGGTGGGTCTTCGCGTGGATGCAGCATCGCCACCGCTGAGCGTGGCATCCCACGAGCCCAGCAGCACCGAACTGGCTGGTTTCAGGGCTCTGCTCCTTGATTTTCCCCTTTTGCTGCTCACCCATCAGTGCCGGGCATCACTGCCGTGGGAGGTCCTGGCCAGCTCAGATGTGTGTTACCTCTTCTTCCCCGTGGCAGTCCCCACGCTCCTTTACCCACGGTCCAGCCCCTCCATGGAGCATCCTCCTCTGCAAGGCCACTGCCCCGGGGCTGCTGGAGACCCCCGGTCCCCGGGGAGCTGCCGAGCCCACAGCTGGGGGCTTCCCAGGGACACTGGGGAGAAAAAATGACCCTTCTTGTCCTCCAGGGTTCAGAGCCCCCTTGCCCCGGTTGGGAGGCTGAGGCAGTGGTGCTCCAGTGGGTACAACGGCCGGCGCTCACATCCCATCACTCAGGGGTCGGAAGCGCGGGGGCTCCCCCACATCCTCCGTGCCTGCGCTCCGCTCCCCGCCAGCGCTCGCAGCCCATCCATAACGCCCGTGACAGCCCCAGACACTTTCCTCTGCCTCTGCCGGAGCAGCCCAGCAGCTCCCGCGTGCTGCGAGCGGCCGTGGGGACCTGCTGTGTGGCAGAGGTGACATGGGGACACTGCCACCAGCCCCCCAGGGCCACTGGTGCCAGCCGCGGGTGCAGAGCCCCGGTGACAGGGGACCCGGTGTGCACCCACCCTGGGAGCAGGCGGAGGTGCCAGGGTCCGAGGTGCGGCAATGCCTGTCCCCGTTGTCCCCAAGGGCGAGGACCAATTCTCCCATCACCGTTCCCAGCCATGCACTGGGAAGGGCTGGGTGGCACGATGGGCACACCAGCTGCACTGGCTCTGTGCCCTGCTGTCCCCATTGTCCCCAAGAGTGACAATCAACCCCCCCCACCGCTGTTCCCAGCCGTGCACTGGGAAGGGCTGGGTGGCACGGTGGGGACACCAGTTGCACCAGCTCTGTGCCCTGCTGCTTGCTGCTGCCCAGCTTCGGCTCCTCGGTGCCAACCCATCGGTGCCCATCGCAGTGGCATTGATCCTGCTGGGGAAAACCAGCCCCGTCCCCAGTGGACACCAGCACCACCAGCAGCCCGGTGAGTGGGAAACATTTCAACGGGATCACCAAACCCTGGGAAAGCCGCGCTCTCCAGCGGGGGGGTGTTGGTGGGGGGGACACACGGTGTCTTGCAGACGATGTGGTCAGGGATCAGTGGGTCCGCGTCCCGCACACCCTCCCTGGGCAGCCAGTGACGTGATGGCATCTGCCGCCTGCCATGGGCACCGAGCACGGGGACATTTCAGGACAGTTTTTTTTTCAAATAAATTATCCTCATTTCACTTTAAAAATTGCACTGGAACGCTTGCTGTCCCGAACTGCCCAAGCTGCTGCAGGGCGGGGGGCTGGTCCTTGTCCTTGTCCCGTGGGGTCTCAGCTAAAGCTGAGGACCCTCCTGCGCAGGTGCCACCCGAACAGGAGGCGGGGAAAGCCCTGGGGACAGCCCTGGTCCCCGGTGCCTCCCCGGGTGGCACCCAGCAGCGAGCCCCGAGCTCATGTTTTAAGCGCTTTTCCCCAATTTTGAAGGTGAGAAAGGAAAAGATTCTGCTTCTCCCACCGTGACCGAGCACTGACAAGCTCTGAGACCCGGCAGCGGGTGCTGAAAGGCATTGCTGCACCCACTCCCCATGGGCACCCCCAGCCGTGCATCTCCAGGGTCCCCTGTACCGAGGATGAGGAGGGTGGCTGTGCTGTGCTGAGGATGAGGATGAGGAGGGTGGCTGTGCTGAGGATGAGGATGAGGATGAGGATGAGGAGGGTGGCCGTGCTGTGCTGAGGATGAGGATGAGGAGGGTGGCTGTGCTGAGGATGAGGATGAGGATGAGGATGAGGAGGGTGGCCGTGCTGTGCTGAGGATGAGGATGAGGAGGGTGGCTGTGCTGAGGATGAGGATGAGGATGAGGATGAGGAGGGTGGCCGTGCTGTGCTGAGGATGAGGATGAGGAGGGTGGCTGTGCTGAGGATGAGGATGAGGATGAGGATGAGGAGGGTGGCCGTGCTGTGCTGAGGATGAGGATGAGGAGGGTGGCTGTGCTGAGGATGAGGATGAGGATGAGGATGAGGAGGGTGGCTGTGCTGAGGATGAGGATGAGGATGAGGATGAGGATGAGGAGGGTGGCTGTGCTGTGCTGAGGATGAGGATGAGGAGGGTGGCTGTGCTGTGCTGAGGTGAGGATGAGGAGGGTGGCCGTGCTGTGCTGAGGATGAGGATGAGGAGGGTGGTCATGCTGTGCTGAGGATGAAGAGGATGGCTGTGTGGTGCTGCGCTCCCCCACCTGCCTTTCCCCAGCCTCCCTGCCTGTGTTTCGACAGAATTTTGTCAAAACGGATAGATTCTCGCCAAATATTTCCATTTTGACAAATGGCCGTTTTCCAGCGAGGAGCCCCCCACCCCCCCACCCAAACAGGGCGCTGGCGCGGGTCCCACCGCCCCCGCCCGGAGTGGAACCGTTCCTATTTCTAATCCCTGACGTAAACCCGACAAGAGCTGGCAAGTGCCGTGCGGCAGATTTGGGATGTGTTTTTATTTATCAGGCTGCTCCCGATAACAGATTCCCGTCCTCGTCATCCTCTTTCCTCCGTGTTTCTCCCCGGGGAGCCTTCGCCTGGCGCTGGCAGGGATCTCCGGCCGCGCTTGCAGTTCTTGCTGCTCCTTGAATTGCTCCGGTGCAGGATGGGAGCGCTGCACGGCCTCGGAGCAGCAGCCACGAGAGGGCACAAAGCCCCGTCCTGCAGCCGTGTCACCCTGCAGCCCTGTCACCCCGCAGCCCTGTCACCCCGTGTCACCCTGCACCTGTGTCACCCTGCACCCATGTCACCCTGCACCCGTATTACCTCGTGTCACCCTGCAGCTGTGTCACCCTGCACCCATGTCATCCTGCAGCCCTGTCATCCTGCAGCCCTGTCACCCTGCAACCACGTCACACTGCAGCTGTGGCACCCCATGTCACCCTACAACAGTGTCACCCTGCAGCGGTATCACCCTGCAGCCCTGTCACCCCGCAGCCCTGTCACCCTGCAGCTGTGCCATCACACAAGCGTGCAGAGATGCAGCTGTGACACCCTGCAGCCGTGCAGGAGCGTCGCTGCCTCCCCATGCAGCCGTGTTTGTGCAGCTCTGCCCCCCGGATCTCCCCCTCCCCACCATGCCCTAGCACTTGGAGGACACGGGGGATCCAACTATAATAAGAGCTAATTATACCAATAGGTTAATTAAGACACTGCTGATTTCAGATACAAAAAAGGAAGGCTTTAGCACAAGACTGGAAATCAGCCTCCGGGTTTCGAGGTGAGGGGCAGGACAGACCCCGGGAGCATTCCTGTGCAGCCGCAGTGGGTCCCAGGGGGGATGGCCCCATGGGAGCCCCCAGGCGTGGGCACCTCGGGGTGGGATCTCAGCTATTTTGTATTTGGGGACAGCAGACACTGCTGGGAGGGCAGGAGCAAGGTGGGACGGTGCCATTGCTGCACACGGACCCCCAGCCCGGCCAGTGGTGCCCAGGGATGCTGCTGCACAGCCTGTCGCTGCGGGGTCAGGCTCTCACAACAGAATTTATTTAACACCCAAGGGACACCTTGCTTTGGTCCCAGGGAATGGGGTTTCCCCAGCAGCAGGAAAACTGCCCCACCCTACCCCACCGTCCATCCCACACACGGGTTTTAAATCACAAACCGCTAAACTGAACTAAACGGCTGCTTTTGGGGTTATTTCTGGAAACCCAGGACCATCCTTCCCATCCCAAACAATAAGCACACGCACACGGGGGTTGTGTTTCCACACCCGCAGCGGGAGCCCGTGCAGCCTAATTAGCCTCTCGGGGTGCCGCTGGCTAATTGCGTGGCGCTGGGCTCCCATGACGGTGACGGTTCGTTATTTCCAGCCCTGCTCCTGCCGGGGGTCCCGCACGGCTGCGGAGCTTCAGTCCCCCCTGCATGGCCCTTGGCGTGATGTGAAAACACCCGCTGCAGCCCCAGGAATTATAAAAATGAGGAGTAAAAAAAAGAAAAGTGGATGGAAAAGGATGGAAAAACACGGGAAAACGCATTTTCCCACCGGTGCAGGGGGGCCGGGAGCCGTTCCCTCCACTGCGGCTGCCCGGGGCAGGCTCCCACGCGTGGGCTGCCCACTGGGGGTAGGGGGGTACCCCGCTCCCTCGGGCGGGGGTATCCCAGCGGTGCCCCACGCGTGTGCCCCCCCTCCGCCCCCGTCGGGGTGTTGCCGCCCCCACGCGCGTGTCGCGCGGCCTCCCCCGCCCCGCGGGTGGGCGTGGGGGGCGGTGCAGGAGGGGAGGGGTCGGGCCGGGCCCCGGGTGTGCTCGGGGAGGGGT
>VZTO01012272.1:30392-64091 GCA_013400615.1 Syrrhaptes paradoxus
GCGGGGGTGGCGGGGGGCGGCAGCCGGAGGTTCCCGCAGGCCATCATCGTGGGCGTGAAGAAGGGCGGGACGCGGGCGCTGCTGGAATTCCTGCGGGTGCACCCCGGGGTGCGAGCGGTGGGCGCTGAACCCCATTTCTTCGACAGGTGCTACGAGAAGGGGCTGCGCTGGTACAGGTAATGGGGGGGGGGAGGTAGGGGGATGGCGCCGGTAATCGGTAATTAAGCGCCCAGCCGCGGTTAATTGCTTCCCGTGCCGTGGTTGTTCTGCAACAGGCGGGTCCCGGGAGATGTGGGGGGCTCAAGGGGCTGCGGTGGGAGAGAAGGGAATAAACTGGGAAGGGGAGGATGCGATCCCAGGCGGGGATGTGAAGGAGCTTCGGGGGGGTGGCAGCGGGGGGAGTGAGAGAGTCGGTCCCCGTATCCCCCTGTCCCTCTGTTCCTGTGTCCCTCTGTCCCTGTGACCCCCATCTCGCAGCCCAGCCAGCCGGGCACAGGTGGCTCTAGAAATTTGTTTGATGAGTTATCTAGGCTTTGAGATTTTAACATTTATTCCCAGCTGTCCCACCGTTTCCCCACCGGGTTCTTTTAGGAATTATTTTATTTGAGTGGCTTATAAAAACAAATAAATAAAGGGAGCAAAGACCTCAGCTTGTAGGACTGGGCTTGGTCCTGGCTGGGTGTCGGAGGATAGAACAGTATCGCTGGAATTCCTCGGTAGGTTTGTGTCAAAGGGCAGAGGCGGATTGATTCAAGGGAGTTTAGTTTTGAGGGTTTCAGTGGAATTGAGCTCTTCGGGCGATAAAGCATTCGGAAGAGCAGCTACTGTGCATGTGGTGTCTATTAAACTCCCATCTCCCGGCCAACTCCGGAGTGGCCGGGCCAAGGGAGTCGGAGCGTTAAGTCCCTTGAAGGCAGCGGGAGGATCTGGTCCGTTAGTTTGAAGAGAATCCAAATGTGTAGATTTATAAAAGCGCTGCGGTGTTCTCGGGGAAACATCTGAAAATAATAAAAGGAGTAGCTCTCCCTGTCCTTCCTGCCTCTCCAGCCTGTTCTCCCAGACCCTGCGGGGATACTTGATTTCTTATATGCCCTTAATATTTCTCGATGTTTTGGGAAAAGTTGCAGTTTAGCAATCCTCGCCGAAACAATAACCTGTGCAAATCGGCGTGTTTAATGGAAAGTGTAATTTTAGTGGTAATTTTACCCGCAGAGTTTCAGCTCTGTGAGACCACATCTGGGCTGTAAAGTTATTGACTTAGCACACCTTCAAACGCAGTAAGTAGCGCACTTATTTTTATGGCTGTATTAATATTGCCGTGATTTATTAGCTCATTTCTCAGTTCCATGTGTATCTACGGTGCTCCAGAAGCAATCATGATGATAACTTATCTTTTTTGGGCGAGGATCACAAGATAGATTTCTCTTGGCAGAGTGGGAGTTTAATGACTACGGGCACATAATTACAGTGTGGAAGATCGAATGCTTTCATATCGCTCGCCGTAGTCCGGCGAGATGCTCGCAGGATGGACCACAGCGAGAGGCGAATAAATAAATCTTAGTTTTGGATTGCTGCGTAGTGAGTTTTTTAGTGCTGTAAGTGCTTGCAGGGAGCCTGGCCTGGTACCAGTGAGATGTTTTGGGAGGATTCTGCAGATGGTTATGGTGAATTTGGAGAAATGGAGCGGGGAGGGTTTTCGGCGCGGGCAGATGCGGCGCAGGGAAGCGTTCGCTGTGCTGGGAAGAAGTTGCATCCTTTCTAGTGAGAAAAAACTTGGTAGATGTTTTGCTTTAACTCTGCATAGAGCAAATGTGTTTTCAATCACGCGCAGAACCATTTTCCTTAGTTTCCTCTCCTCTTTGCCTCTCTTGTTTTGTCTTCTTACAAGACCTTCCGATACTGAGGGCTTTTTCCCCGGGAAAGCCAGACAGAGCTAAATGTTTAAAGCTGGGCTGCGTTTGAGTGGAGGAAAATAGAAGTTGGACAGAAGTTCAGGTTTTTTCCAATGAATATCTCAAAAGTGGTGTAAACATTTTTAAAATATTTGAACTTGCTAGGAAACCAAAATTACACCAACTGCTTCTCATGCCAAGATATTTGGCCCGAAGGCACCTGTAGGTCGTTGCTTGTCTTAAGTAAATGTGAAAAGAAAAAAAAAAATATTCCCTTGGAAATATCGCCACAGAATTATTTTGTTTTTCCTAATAGTTCAATCCTGCAGCGATTTCGCTCCTGTGGCCGGAGTCTCTGGCTGTGGGTGCTGAGTAGTTTACGTTATAACGTAAGTCGCTGACGGAAACCATTTGCTCTCACCGGTGTGTTTTATTTTACTTAAATCTGAAATAGCCCCAAATCCCTTTTTTGGAGTGGTTCTTTCTGCTGGGGAAAAGAAAACGTTCAGCGCAAGCAGCAAACCTCTCCTATGACATTCCTGGAGTTGCTCTAGGTTTAGCTAATTATAAGGAGATTAAACACCTTTTGGAGACTGCAACATAAATTACCCGATGGATAATCCAAGCATGACGTGACATTTTATCCTAAAGCAAAACACTGCTTTAATTTTTTTGGCACTCGGCGCTGCTTAAAGAAAACCTAAATAAAGGAGCAGTGATGCTGGCGTGTCTGCTCCTCCGCTCGGGGAGCGCGAGTGTCCTCCCTGGGACCCGGGAACCTCGCTGCGTGTCTGTCTGTCTGTCTGTCTGCTTTCTGGGCGCGTGGGCAGAGGCGCACATGAGAACTGAGCTGGATCTGAGATGTTTGCCAGCGATATTTAAAACTTTGTTGCAAAAATTCGAAGAGATGCTCAGCGGGACGGCACGGGGCCAAATCCTGCCCCGGCTTGTGCGCATTGAGAAAGCTGGTGCTTGTGGGGTGGGTCGCTATGGGGTGTGACGGCTGTAACCCCCTCGATCCTGCAGACACAGCCCAGGGGCTCCTCGGGGAGCAGAGCTGGGGGCACGGGCAGCATTTGGGGTGCTCGGGGTGTTTGCATTTCGTACAATGCCTGCTGTGGACGGTGCGCTCTGGTGGGCGCTGCTCTGCCCTGCGTGGCTTGCTGGTCATGTTTTGGGGGGGTAGCTGAGATCTTGGCACAGGATCGTTCCCTTTTTGGTGCCCAGAGCCAGGTTCATTTCCCTTGTGGTCACCCGACGTGGCTCAGAGGTTCCGGTGGCTCCGGCTGCCTGGCACGTGCAGCCCCGGCGGTGCCGGTGCCGTGGGGAAAAGGGCAAGAACCGTGGTGGATAACGGCGAGTTCGGGGCGGGGAAGGGGCTCTGCTGGTGCTGGTTTGCATAAAAAGGGAGTTTTGGGGAGTTCAGCCTGATGTGGCTCATGCAGTTTCCTTGTGTCTGGGCACCAAAACTTTGCAGCAGCATCAGCTCAGTGTGGCAGTTTGCCTCTGTATCTCCTAGTATGATCTGTGATCCGAGCCCCTCTTTTCCATCTCCTCTTCCTGCTTTTTTCCAGTGGCCAAAGAAAGAGTTGCATGGGAATGGGGGGGTCCCAGCCACCCTGCATGTCCCTGGGGGGGACCGTTGGGGTCATGCTCTGTGACACTGTGCCCTGGATGATGGCACACACTGGATTTCATAGGGATTGTAAAAAATTCATTTTTTTTCTTACAGTTTGGGCCAGAAGTAGTAAAAAGTTATGTGGGATAGCTACTCACAGTTGGCCAAGGCTGGAGCCCCACAGCACCGCGAGCAGCCTTGCCACTGAGCATCCTCTGGTCCCGGAGCTCTCGGAGGCAGAATTAATTTTTTTTTAATTGTTGTTTCCCCTTTTGATCAGATGCAGCGTATGCAGGTTTGCATGCAGGGAGGGGAAGGAACTTTTCATGTGGTTTGTCATGCATTACCCAGTGCTGGGGGGTGCCGGGGGAGTCCCAGCTTGGGAGCGTGTGTGTGCCCGGGGGAGCTGGGCGGGTAGCAGAGAGCTGCTATGTGCAGTGTGGGTTGGTTTTGTGGNCTGGAGCCCCACAGCACCGCGAGCAGCCTTGCCACTGAGCATCCTCTGGTCCCGGAGCTCTCGGAGGCAGAATTAATTTTTTTTTAATTGTTGTTTCCCCTTTTGATCAGATGCAGCGTATGCAGGTTTGCATGCAGGGAGGGGAAGGAACTTTTCATGTGGTTTGTCATGCATTACACTGTGCTTCCGTGCATGCATTACCCACTGCTGGGGGTGCCGGGGGGGTCCCAGCTTGGGAGCGTGTGTGTGCCCGGGGGAGCTGGGCGGGTAGCAGAGAGCTGCTATGTGCAGTGTGGGTTGGTTTTGTGGTTTGTTTTTATTTTATTTTCCCTCTCCTTCAAACCCATTCATGGGAGCTAATAACGTTCTTGAAAGGCATCCAGGATTTCTTGAGCCAGACTTTGTTATCTCCGAACCTTGCAACCCCGAAGCCTTTGAGCGGCAGGGAAAGGACGGGCTCCAGCGCTGCTCTTTTGACTTCTGCTGGGAGTGTTATTGGCAGCTGAAAAGTGGAGCTAAGTAGCTGCCTTGAGGGGGTTTTTGTGCGTGTTGTGATTGTACAGACAGATCGAGACACTCTATAGCGCGAGCTGTTGAATAAAATTCCCCGTTTCAGCTCCTCCAGAGTCGCCGGGCTGGGTTTTGGCACGGAGCTGGTCTCCCCTCTCCGTGCGAGCTGTCCACAGGCACAGTGAAGGGACACATAGGTGGGGAGGGACAAAAGGGTCTGGCCAGGAGTCAGATGGCGATGGGCTGCGCTGCCCTTATCTTTATTCATTGACACCGGTAATCCCTTCTCCTGATGGAGTGGGTTCAGCGCTCCGCGGCTCAGAGTCCCCTTGTCTTCCTTGGGGCGTTTGCAGGAACTCAGTCCTGCAGCGTGCTTCTTGGCTTTAGTACTTCATGATCTCCTTTTTTTTTTTTNATTCTAGTCCCAGCTCTGCACTTAGGAGAGGGTCTGAGCACCGTGTGCCAGCCGGACGGGTCTCCCCATGACCGGGTACCCCCCATTTACCGCTCCCTGCCCCACAGCACCGCCCGGGCGCGGGCAGCGAGCTGCAATCTCTGCAAAGTTTGGATTTCTGCAAACTGCTTTCACGTGGGATTAAAAATAGCTTTTACTGCCACGCTGAGGAATTAACATTCGAAACCGTTTAAGGGGATCCCAGGCAGACATCGCTGCGGGCAGGCGGGGGGGGGGCTGTCCCAGGGCTTTGGGGGGGTCTGTCCCCCCTGCACCGAGCCGGCGATGGGGCAAGAACCGTGCCCTGACCCCCGCTCTCCCGCTGGCGTTATTCCCTTGCTTTCATGTGGCAGCTCCCGAGGTTTGTTCCTCATCCAAAGCCACCGAAGCCGATGGAGTTGCTTCGTGCTGATAGCAGCAGGTTTTTCAGTGGGAATTTTCGGCTGGCTCAGCTGCGAGGCGGAACGAAGCCGGGTTATTCCGTGTGTCGGTACGTGGATAGCGTCAGGCTAAAGCGATTAACGCTGGATGTTGGTCTTGGCGGCGAGATTTTTTTTTTTTTTTTTTTCTCCAGCTAAAAGCTGTGACTCGCAGAGTGGAACGCGCGGCGGTCCTCCCGGCGGAGGAATGCTTTCTGTGTCGCTGTCTCTTTTGAATCGACGGTGGGGTGATATCCCGGCTGTGCAGTGGGGTGTGCAGCGGTAACCTGAGTTTCTAAAGGGTTTCAAGGCTGCCAGGGTTGCTCTTCCAGACTGCTTAAATAAATACCTAAAGCTGGGCACCTAGAAATGCTGGGGCTGGTTTTTTTAAAAAAAAAAAAAAAGAATATGATGTGAATCAATACCTTCGGAAAATATTTCTTAATTCACACCCTTTTTCTTGCGCTCCCTGGTTCCTCTTGCATAACCTCACGGGCTGGAAATCTCAACATCTAAACACGGGCAAGTTTTTTATCACCTACGTGTAACTCCAGAGGACTGCTGAAAAGATGTCAAATATCACAAAAAGCTCACAAAGAGCAGCGAAGGCTGCGGGGTTTTTGTTGGTTGAATTATTGAGGGGCTGGGGAGTCATCACAGAGTCGAGAGAGTTTCAGAGTTTCTTCTTAAAAGTATTATGATTTTTTTTTTTTTCCCCTAGATTATTAATAGATCCAGACAGTGACAGAAGGTGGAGGAGGCCAGTGGATTTAGAGGGTGCTTTTATGCAAGGAGAGGCTATTACTTAAGAGAGTTCAAAGCTTATTTATAAAACAGTAATTGCCGTCCCCCGAGACGGAAGTGGGCAGCTCGCGTCGAGGCGGGGAGGGGGTTATGATAGTTAATTGGCAAATATGCTTAAAAGCTTCTTCCTGACCTTTTAAAAAACTTTTTTGCTGAAACAGGCTGGGGCAGAGATTGAAAACCCGCCTAATGAAAGGCCAGGTTTAATACCAGGACTTAGCTCTAAATGGCTTTTCAAAGGGCTTTGGAAATCCTCCTGCTTAGGGAGCTGGGTGGCGGAGGGATGCTCCCACGTCCTGCGGGACCTGGAGCGAGGGTGGGGGGAACCAGGGGCTGGGGGAGACCCCAGCCTGGGGGCTCATCCCCTGTGTCCCAGCTCTGGGGTGGCCAAAGGGGCTTCGGGGGGGTTGGCGTCACCCGGAGCATCTTGGATGGCTGGGTGTAATTCCTGCCCTTGCTCTCCTGCCGCCTTTCCGCGAGGACCAAGCCTGGTGCTGTGGGGCAGACGGGGTGGTCCGAGCCCCCCGGCACTGGGGAGGTGCGGTGTGGCCAGCTGGCCCCAGCAGTGACCCTGTGCCTGGTGTCCTTCCTGGCACTGCCCTGGTGACAATGTCATCAGCCCATCTCCCTGGGGGTGGAGGGAATGGTGGACCTCTCGGATCGCCCTCTGCACCTCCCACCACGTTTCTCTGGTGTGTTTGTTTAGAAATTTATGGAGTGGGGAGCAGAGGGATGTTCTGGACGGCTTTCTGCGGGTCTCTGAAATGCGCTGGGTGCAGGCAGGCTGGCCGGGTCCCCTCCAGCATGGGCACCACCGTGGTGGTGGCTTGAGATGAGTTTCCCTTGCAAGGGGATGCACGGCCGGGGGGTGCTGTGCGTGGCTCTCAGGGGTCAGGGTTTGCAGGATCCCTTACCCTGAGCTTGTGCAAATTATTCCCCCTGAGTGGGGTGGGCCAGCTCAGCTCTGTAGTAAAGAAATGCCAGACACGTGGTGGCTGCACACAAAAAAATTTATCACAGCTTTCCACAGACGTGCTGAGAGTCCAGAGAAGCGCGGGGCTGATCCTGCACCGCTCTGTTAGGTGCTGGGGCTCTGCCTAAAATCCTGGTGTGACGGTCAGCATCGGGTGCCCTGGGCTGGGCGGTGGGGGGCTTTCCCCTGGGCAGGGTCTGGGGCTCAGGGCACGGCGTGCTCCTGGTTTTACATGCTCACCTTTCGTGGTGATGGTCCTGGGTGGAAAATTCACAGCAACCCGTTTGGTTTTCCCTCCTTGTCCCCCTGCGCAGAGACGGCTCTCATGGATCACAGGCGGCTAAACGTCTCCCGAATTATTCATGCATCTCTTAAGTGAGTCGCTCTTGATCTGAAGAGTCGTTTGAAGTGCAGATGGAGAATACTGCAGGTCCGGCTGATGAATTTAAATCTGCAATGATCCCAGTGCACCAGGGTGATCCCAATGCATGGGGTGTCGATGCCCGACCCCGCATGCTGCCGGTGTTTTCAGGCAGGTGGGATGGGATGGGATGGCAGGCAGCAGGGATGGCTCTGCCTGCAGACACCCAAGCTCTGCAACGCTGAGATGCTCGAGAGCCATGGACCACAAATCGCATCCTGGCTCCGGCACGTGCTGCTGGGTTTGGGGCTGCTGGCGGCACTAACCACCCTGACCTGGAGCATGCAGGGTGCTGGGACCCGCACCGTTTGAGATGGAGAAACAGGGTGAAACGGCTGAAATAAGATTTTTCATAAGCCATTGCAGAAAATTTTTTGCTCTTTGGGCTGTTAAAGCATCAGCACAGGAATATTTCAGGTGGCCGGGGGGAACAGCAGCGCTTTGGGAGCAGGATGTGCTGCCAGGCTGCTCCTGGGGGGGATTTAATACGGCTGAGTGTGCTCTGCCGAGGAATCCCCGCGGCTGGGTAGGGACACGAGGGACGAACGTCCTCTCCCAGCCCAGCCGGCAGCTCTGCAGTGCTGGGGGCGGCGCAGCCATCCCGGGCGGCCGCGGTCGCTGTGCATCTTAACGCAGAAAATTGATTCCAAGCAGGAGAGAATTACATTAATATAGTCACTTGTCACCGAGGTCTTATTAGTAATCTTCACTCATTAGCCTGGAGAGGATCAGGACGTGCCCTTGTTAAGCGTCCTTGCGGAGGGGAGGGCTGAGCACGTTGCTATTGATTTATTATTTAGCCCCTCAAAAGGGGGGGCATCCTGGCTGGGAGGTGTAGGGGTGGGACAAGGGGTAATGGCTTTGAGCTGAGAGAGGGGAGATTGAGATGAGATATTGGGAAGAAATGTTTTCCTGTGCGGGGGGTGAGGCAGTGGCCCAGGGTGCCCAGAGAAGCTGTGGATGCCCCATCCCTGGAGGGGTTCAAGGCCAGGCTGGATGAGGCTTTGGGCAACCTGGGCTAGTGGGAGGGGTCCCTGCCCATGGCAGGGGGTGGCACTGGATGGGCTTTAAGGTCCCTTCCCACCCAAACCCTTTCGTGGTTCAGCAGCACGTGTGTCTGTGGCCACATCTGTGCACACACCTTTTTGCAGGTGGGATGAAGAATTGGCATCTCCTCACCTGCCCTGCTCTGCACCCCGGGGGCTCGTTCAGCCGCTCTCGCCGAGCACTGTATTGTGCACAATTTAAAAAAATAAAAAAAAAATTAAAAAAAAGCACCCGGTGGGTGATTGATGGGAAGGGACAAGAAAAGTGACAGATCCCGTCCCCGGAGGCCACATCACGCTTCTGCCTCCTGCCCGGCGCTGCGTGGTGCCGCTTGCGGGGGCTGCCGGAGCCCTCCCGCACCTCCCAGCTTCCCAGCTGCTCCCCAGCATCCCCAGCCCGCTCCTGGGGGGCCTGGGCTGCGGGCTGGGCTGGCTGCCACCCCCTCTGCTCCCCGCACCGACGGGGCAGGAACCTGAAATGCCTCTGCCACCGCTGCAGTCCTACCTGAGATTTTTTTTTAATTTTTTAAAAAAGTTTTTTTTTTTTTTTAAATTAAACATTTTTTTATTTTGAATTTTTTTTTTCCAATTTTTTAAAATTTTCTCGAGGCTGTTTGTGGGTGCTGATCGTGCCCCAAAGTTTTCCCCCGCCTCTCCCCGCTGGATGCTTCCCATGCTTCCCGATCCTGTGCCGCTCAGCTCCCCTGTATCCCCAGTGACCCCCTTGGACACCCTGCCAGGGAAGAGATGTCGATANTGTGGGTGCTGATCGTGCCCCAAAGTTTTCCCCCGCCTCTCCCCACTGGATGCTTCCCATGCCGTTGTTCCCGATCCTGTGCCGCTCAGCTCCCCTGTATCCCCAGTGACCCCCTTGGACACCCTGCCAGGGAAGAGATGTCGATAAGAGTGGAAGCCAAAGAAATCCTTCAATTACCGGGGGCTCGATAGATGCCATTGATCGGGTGCTCGTCAGTGCGATCCCTCCTCGCTGCCACTTGTCAATAGATGCTGCGGAGTGGGAGGGGGCACTGGCCACCCCCCGGCTGATGCAGCCCCTCGTGACGGTGGCTCTCCGGGTCCCGGGGGGGTTGCTGATGGAGCTTTTCCCAGCCAGGCTGGGACCTGACGGCTCCGTCCCTGCGAGTGACAGCCCAGCGGGGCACGTAACTGGGGCTGGGGGGGGGGTTATTCTTCAACAAGAGCATTGGCCCCTTCCTCCAGCTGCTTTTATATTTCAGAAAGTCGTGTTCCGAAGCCGCACAAGCCATGAGAAAAATCTCAAGGGGCCGCTGCCAAGTACTTTGAGCTGAGAATTTAGGGTTTTGTTGAGGGAAGGGATGGTTTGTCTCCATGAAAAGCCTGTTTTGGGGGGAGGGAGGGAGCTGAACGTCCCCCCTCCTGCGGTGTCAGAGACCCAAGCGTGACAACCTGCATCCGCTCCGCTGCCACGCGGGTGGCTCGGGGCTGCTGCCGGTGCCTCTCCAACAAAGGAGCCGTCAGGCAGGGGCCAGGCTGCTGCCAGAAAGAGGGGGGAGAAGGGGGCCCCCAGGGGCCCGATCCTGCCCCCAGGATGCTGTTGGAGCTGAGGGTCTGGCTGCGGTGGTGGGAGCATCCCAGTGCCCTGGTCCGGGGAAAGGTCTGTGTGCGGGAATGTGCGGTGCTGAGCAGCCAGGGCACCATCCTGCCCTCACCCACCAAGTTTTCCTGGGGTCCAGGTTGCATCTGGCTGGCTTCTGCTGCTGAAGTTGTGCTTTGTTGTTTATTTTGGGTTTGAGGTTTGCTAAAGGGACGGCAGTGCTCTGCATCCCACCGGGTTTGAAGCTCAGGGCTCATCTCCGGGGGGTGGGTGAGGTGGGAGGATGGTGGGTTGTGGTTCGGTTGGAGGGTGCTCTCCTGGTGTCAGCCCCAGCAGATGGCTTCAGGTCACTTGTGCCCCCCAGCTCCATGATTGGGGCTCTTGGGGTGCCCGCGCCATGTCCCTTGCTTTCTTCCAGGCACTGAGGGACACTTTCTTCCAGGTGTCCCCAGCCCCAGTTTTGCTGCAGGTCCCAAACTGTCACTGCTGCATCACCCAGACCTGTCCCAGACCTTGGGACTTGATGGCATTGCCCTGCACTGGGCGTTGGAGCTCATCGCTGGTGCTTTGGCCACATCCTGGGGAAGCAGATTCAGCCTCGGGGGGTTATGGGGCTGCTCACCCTGGGACAGCCCCGTGGGTCCCTGTAATTAGCTGGGGCTGCGAGCGCGGCGTGCTGGCTAATTACCGGCTGTGCAGATGGGAAGGACACACTGTGCCGGTGTCACCCCGCCACCGCGTCCTCTCCGAGAGCGCGCTTGGTTTGATCCTGAGCTTGTTACAGGGCAGATAACGAGGGATGGCCTTGTTCCGTTCTGATCTTGTTATGGGTATTAAAAATTAATGTTTCTCTGCTTCAGAGCATGTCGGGATGTGTGCAAGGGCTTGCTGTGCTCACAGAACTTATGGGGATCACAACAAGCTCTCTGTCGCGTAAAAGGTTCGTAAAACTGGAGTTACTGAACAGGAGCCTTGAGGGAGCAGTTCCCTTTTAGCGTTAATCATTCTCATGGTTCAAGACTTCTTCTAAATTTATTTATTTTTTCTACGCAAACGGTCTTTAAAATAAAGGCAAATTTGGGCTTAAATGATGTGCCAGCCCCTGTGCCCACCTGACTCCAGCTGTGCCCAGCTGTGGGAGCCTCAGGTCAGCGTTGGCACCGTGGCTCGACCCGTTGCCTGTGGGTGTTAACGTGAACCCTGTTGCTGGTGGGTTTCTGGTTGGATGACGTCGTAGGCTGACGTGTTACACCAAAGGTCTGTGTGATGTACCCAGCTCTGACCTGGAAAACCTCCGAACCCCGTGCTTCTGTTTGGGTGAAGTTGGGGCCAAGTTCAGGGATGAAGAGGAAGAGGAGGGGTAACCGGTGCCCTTGGGAAAGAAATCCGGGCATGAAACCCTCCTGAGCTCAGCCGGGATGGTCTCGGGGACAGGTCCTGCTCTTCGTGTGGCAGCTGGACAGAAGTTTTTCAATCTGGGCGGAGGGCAGGGTTGGGAACTCTTCAGATTTCGTGATGAATCTCAAGAGACTTGGTGGGTTTTAGAGCCATGGCTCCTGGAGTCGTGGGATGGGGAGAGTCTCAGTTCTTGCTTGAAGCAGAACTTCAAGGCTCAGGAACCCAAAGAACGTGTTGGAGAACCATAGTCCGTGTGTAGGGGCACAGCTGTGTCTGAAGACAATCCCGGCTGGAGGTGGTTAACGTTCTTCTCACCTCCAGTAAAACCTCCGCAGGTATTTCTTGTGGAATTATGGATCCATCCGGAGACAGTTCACAAGCCACCGATGAGTGCTGGCAGCCCGGTGAAGGACGGTGGCTCCACCACGCTTTGAAGATCTCAGTGGGTCAGAAGAAAGCAGTCAGGAGCAGTTTGGTGTAGGATGAAACCTGATTTCTGCAGAAATCTCCTTTCCTGCAGGGTCTGGAGGAAAACCCTCGAAGCAGAAGGCGGCGGACGGATGCCGAGGCGGTGGCTGGGTGTCCCCACGGGCAGGCAGGTGGGTCCTGTGCCGACTGGGTCGCCTCATCCCTGACGCCCGTTCGCATCAGGCACCGCACGTGCTGCACGTTGGTTCCCTCGGTCACCGTCCAGGATGTAGAAGAACGACTTTAAAGAACAAGTAAAACTGTTGCCACTTCAAAACTAGTCTCAGAATTGATGCCAGGACTCCAACAGACTGATGCTCCTTTATTCTCCGTCTAATTAATTCCTTTGCCTCCAGTGAATTTCCATCTTTTATTCCTGCTGCAATCAAAGGACTGCGAGCGGCAAGGCTCGCATTAGGAACAGACCCATCCAACCTTTTTTTAATCTTCCCGTATCAGTTACTTGTCTCTTTCTTGCGCTGCCACGATGCATCTGAAGCACAGATGCCAAGAGATGACTTGTTGAGGGGGAGATGGGGCACGCAAAACCCCAGAGTTTGCTCTCAGCAGGTCTCCTTTGCTGCCAGCTAAGAGGAGGAGTCCGGATAATCTTGCTCAGACACACAAATGGGCGATTTCGTGGTCGCCTAAGTGCCTGGTGATTTATGGTGTTATTAAAAGGTGATGGTAAGAGTAGAAAAGATTTGTAACATTTGCGTCGAAAACCCCGGTGCTGACCCTCACACCCCAGATACCAACGTATTAAATATCCGAAGAGGCATTCAGGCTGCGGATGGCTTTGACAGAGATCCTGCACATCTGGTAACACTTGGCCTGATGTTTCAGACGCCGGACAGTGTGTAATTAAACGCCGTTCACTCCTTGCCCTGCTGCGGAGCCGGAGAGGCTGTTCCTGCTCAGAGGGCAGTCGTTGGAGGAACCTTGTGGAGGAGGAATGGAGGTGGAGGAAGATGAAGATGAGCTTTCATAGAATCATGAAGGTTGGAAAAGACCTCAAGGATCATCAAGTCCAACCGTCAACCCAACACCACCCAACCCACTAACCCATGTCCCCAAGCACCCCATCTACATGTTTCTTGAACACCTCCAGGGATGGTGACTCCACCATTTCCCTTGGGCAGCCTGTTCCGATGCCTGTCTCTCTTTCAATGAAGAAATTTTTTCTAATATCCAGCCTAAACCTCCCCTGGTGCAACTTGAGGCCATTTGCTGCGGGTTGGTGGGGATGAGAGTCATGTTGTGGGAAGCAGTCATCTCCAGGTGGCAAAAGAGCCATGGCTGGAGTTCTCATGTGTGGTGGAAGCTAAGCCCGATCCCAACCAACAGCCAGTGATGACTGCAGCTCCAAAACATCCTCCGTGGCTGTAGGTCTCATCCCATGTCCAACACCAGTGTGGCAGCATTGGCCATCCTTGGACAGGCTGTTGGATCTCCTCGTTTTCTCACCCTCTGAAGACTGTAGAGGTCCAGGGCGATGCCGTTGGCTTGGGCGGTGGGAGCCGGCATTGCTGGAGCCGTGCAGCATTCCTCTTCCTCTCTTTCTGTCTGTTATTTGCAGTTCTGGCTTCTGGTCCCCCTGGTCAGGCGTTCTGCTCGTTAAAGGCAAGAAATCGTAGCTGGAGGTGAAAGGTGCAAAGAGTGGGTTGGTCAGAGGAGATGGTTTGTGGTGCTACACCTGACAGGGATGGGCTGGATGTGTTAGTGCATGTGTTGGTGAACAGCAGAGCCTGCGTGTAGGAGCAACGTGAAATCTACCTCCTCGCTTTGGCGTACGTGTGCTGCGATGTCCCCAGAGAGTCACGCTCTCCATGGACGCTGGTTCTCCAGAGCTGGAGGAGATCTCTCCTTCCCGACCCTGGCTGGCATCAATCGATAGGATGCTGTTGGCTTCGGAGGAGTGATGCTGCTTTGCCGTGGGGTTCCCAACTGGAGTGACATCTCAGTCTGCCTGAGCTGCCTGGTCTTCTGCAAATTTTTAGGTACAACTGGGAGAAATCTGTTGGTGGAAGTGGCTTTAACGGGCGCGTTTGCTTGTTAGAAATCTGCAGAGTGCCGAACTCGCAGCCTCTGCTGAGCTGAAAATGAGCAGGGAGCGGAGGATGCACGTGTTTTCGGAGAACAGGGGAGAGCTGGCAGCGGTGGGGATAAAAGCAACATATGTCTGATGGAATAAATGGAGAAATGCGGGCCAGATGGCTGGAAATCCTAAGAACTGTTTAATATTTTCTAAACTCTTTGCTCTCTGGAGCAAGATTACGTGCACTTGTAATCTTTTCCTCTCTGCTCAATTTGCCTCCTGTGTTGGCTGCGTTACTCTTGGCTTTGCGTAGAGCTCTTCATGTTGTTTGTGACCTTCAGACATTTGTGAAATTATTATCTGGGGTATAAACATTGAGCATCTTTCAGGGAGCAGCCAATGATTTGTGAGGATGGACCCTCCATCCCATGGAGGGGGGGCTTTGGGAGTCCTTTTGTGCCTGTCCCAGTCCCATATCTGTTATAGGGTCTGGACATCCTGGTGGTAACTGGGGTGGGTCCTGGGGGAGGCTGGGCTTTTGGTCTCCCATTGACCCAGCTGGGCCAGTGTGAAAACCAGGAGTATCTGTGCCAAACGCTGGGAAAATTGTCCACCCTGGAGGACAGGGGGGTCTTGGAGGTGCTGGGACGTGCTTCCTTCAGATCCCTGAGTCCGTGTGTCCTGGTCATTCCCACGCTCCATCTCTGTGGCCAGATATCTTCATTCGGGGATGCCGGGAGGTGGTGGACGCAGCAGAATGCGTTGGTGCGGGGGATGGAGGGTGGTGGGGTACGGCGAGGGGCTGGGGCAGGGGGGACCCCGTGACCTCTGCACCATCCCCGCGTTCAGCCTCCTGCGAGGTTAGCAGCTGATTTTCTCCCTTATTTTTCCAAGGAGATCTAAAAGTGCCAAAATAAGCTGGAAAATGCTGATGGGGCGATATGGGTGGGCAGGACGGGAGTCACCGCCAGCCAGCTCCCCGCCCTGGGGGACAGGGGCTGTGCAGGCGTGTGACAAGTGACCCCAAATCACACTGTTCTGGGGGTCCCTGGGGATGAGAGGAGATGCTTTGTGTCAGGGATCCATCTCCTCTCCTTGGGAAGACCCCAACACAAGCCCTTTGTGGGTCAGTGGGGACATCAAGCGTTGGTTTCTTGTGGTCAAAAGTCAAATTTTCTTCAAAGCAGGAGTTGGTTGGGTTTTTTATTTTTGTTTGGGTTTTTTATTTTTGTTTGGGTTTTTTATTTTTGTTTNACAAAGAAACTGATGATTTCCCAAGTGAAATCTTGGATTTGGCCAATGTTGGTTGTTCAAACCCAGGGAGGTTTGGAGCAGAAAAGGGGCGTTTGTGTTTCAGGGGAAAGGTTGATCTTTGTGCTGCTTGTGGATGGCTGTAAAAATAGATCATGTTGTGTTTTCTCTAAAATATTTAGGTCTTTTTGCACCGGACAAGTTGTGTTCAGGGCTGTTGTGTGGCTGCTGCAGGGACAGATCCTGGAAGGGCTGTTGTGCTCCTCCCCATGGTGGGGACACTTCAGAAAATTTTTAAAAATGTATAATTTAGGTGATCTTTATTTTATTTTATTTTTTTTAAGTGTCCTTGGAGGAAAAAGGGGTGGTAGGAGCAGAACCTGCAGTTACATCAAGTTGGAAATCCGAAATAATCCACGAATAATGCAGGTTGCACTTCGTGAAGTTGCTTTCTTTCCTTTCATAATAGAAGGGAGGAAAAAAAAAAAATCCGTGTTTACGCACTGTTTCAAGGAGAGCGAACTGCAAATAAGAAAACCAAATGTGAGTTAATTCTTCTTTTCCAAGCACGGCCCCATTCACCGTTTTAAAAGTCAAGGGATTTAGGAATCTGGGGTTAGCGTCGATGTTTTTTGGTAACAAGTACAAACTGTAGCGGGTTTTAAGACCCCAGAAGCTGTTTCTGATTAGTATCTTTTCTTTTGACAACTTTTTTTTTTCTTTTCAGAAAAAAAAAGAAAAAGGAAAGGGCTTTTTGTAACACAGTTGGGCTAGAGATGGGGAAAAATCTGTTTGAAATATGCAGGGACCTGAAAGAAAATCTTGAGTGAATAATAAGTTTAACTGACCTTAAAATATCCCATTGCCATGAGGGATTTGGGAGTAATACTTCAAATGGATTTTTGATGAGGCTCTTCAGACGGTGGGGAATTGAATATTTTACCCGACACGTTTTCTGATCTACATTTTTCCCAATAACTGGGAAGAACTATTCTGAAATGCCTAAAGAAGTTTTGGGGGTTTTTTTGTGTCTTTTCCTATAAAGCTGCTGCCGGGCGGGGAAAAAAATCAATTTACTGTAAGGTGACTTTTCAAAACTACTTTTTTTTTTTCCCCAACATTAAATTTCATCCTGAAGCAGAATTCATCCCGGCCACAAGCATGTGCCCACATCCTCGGCAGGCACCCGCAGCACAGTGGGGTCCCTGTGCCCCCTTTTCCCTATCAGCGGCTGTTTGTGATGCTCTCCCAGCGGGACCATCACCTCTGCCAGCCTTGATGTTCCCAGTCTTTAGATACCAGGGTAGGTACCCAGTAGGACAGATGTGGGCTTGGGAACACGGCCCCAGGCTCTGCAGCCCCAAACACGCCGCCTGGTCCTCCGCACGGTTCCAGCGACAGTTTTACGCTGCTCCTGCCTCGGGTGGGTTATGGGAGCCGCTGTCGGGGATGCGGGGATCGATCCATCCGTCTGGCTGCACGCTGCCATCCATCACCCGTCCGCCCATCCATCACCACCCAGCGATGGCCGTGCCTGGGTAAGGATGCTAATGCTGGGGGAGAGGAGGAACAGACTCAACTCCTGGCCGGGGGAATTACCTCCTTCCTCCCCCCCCAGGTGCACCAAACCCTTCCCAGTGCTGTGGGAGTGGGTGACGGTGTCTGTGGGGCCCGTGCTGGGCTCTGGGGTGGCGAGGAGTCCATGGGAACACACTTTTTGCTTTTTCACATCTCCAGAGTGCCGGGTGGCTGCGGTTTTCCCACGTATCGCAGGCAGGTCTGGCTCCCTTTGCACCGAGTGAGTTTAGTGCTGCTGCAATTGGCCTGCAGGTCCCTAACAGAGGTGGCCACCAACCTGTCTGCTGCTGGTGCATCCCAGGAAAAATGAGCAGGGTTCAAAAAATGAGCTGGGTTAAAAGAAAAAGCTGGTTTCTCATTTCTCCTGGGAGCTGCTGTGCATCTGGCTGCAGCCCAGGGGGGTCGGTGTCCATCCCAGGCAGCCTCGGTCCCTGCTGTGCCCGGCTCTGTCCCTCTCTGCCAGGCTCCGAGGGGCTTATGGAAATATTTCATGAATTTAGGGGTAAAACCTACAGCAGAGGGCAGGATGAGGGGATGCACAGGGGACCCCACTAGTGCTTGTGCTCCCCCAATCCTGTCTGGGGGAGATGCCCTCCCAGGAGGGGCTGCACCTGGAGCACAACCCCGTTATTAGACATCAGAGAATCCACACAGGCAGCAGCCTCAGGATGAGCTCACCCACGTTAGGAGATGTGAGAGAACCCACATCAGAGGGTGGGCTGCTGTGGGGCTGCCTGTGCTAATTGCCCTAAATTGATCCCCAGGGATGGGGGGCAGTGGCTGGGGGCCGGGTGGGCTGCGAGCTGCCGGCGTTTGCAGCCCGAGGCTCCTGGGACAGCAAAACGCGGCTTGAGGGCAGACAAGCATTTCCTCCTGCCCCGCCGCAGTGGTCTGGGCAGAGCTGTGGTGGTCTCGGGCTCCCGAGGAGCCGCCACTCTTGTAAAAATGAGGCAGGGTCCCATCCGGCTGTACGGACCCCCCAGCATCACCCCGGGGCAGAACCTTGGGCGGTCCTTGGGATGGTGTGGGCTTCCCGGCGGGTCTGGGGGCACAGCGTGGGGGTCTCAGATGCCCAGCCCGGGTCTGGACCACGCTGGCTGATGGAGGCATCGCTCCATGTGCTGGAGCCCACTGGGGAGGGGGGCTGGACGTCCAGGTGCCCCTCACCCAGGCAGCACCCAGGGGTTTGGCTGTGAGCTGTAGAGGTGGCAGCGTGCGGGCACATCTGGCACAGCTGGCACAGCTCAGGGTGGTGGTGGTTGACATCCCAATTTTCAAGCACAAAAATGAAAGTCAACCTGTTGCTTCCTGGCAGCGTGTAAAAGTTAATGACTGGAAAGAGCAGAAATGAAATTAAATATGTGTTATCGTGGCTGTGTCGGTGGGGATGGTGGTGCAAGATTTACCTTCTGCTTCTGCTTGATTTACTTTTAGCTTTCTGCTTCTGCCAGCCTCCACCTTCGACCTCCGCCGCTTCGCTGACCCCCAGCTTCTGGGACTGTCTGGAACATCTGTGATGACACATAACTTGGGAGCAAATAATGGAGCCTTTCAATCCCTCTTTCCACAGCCCGGGGCTCTGCAGAAATGCCCTTTCTTTGCTGCGGCTTCTCTGCCCGCTGCCGTGGCGGCTGCCTGCCCGACCTGAGGCTCTTTTCCCATGGGGAAGAGGGGCTGTGGCAGCGAGACCCCCTAACGCCGTGGGGCTGGGGTGTGCTGGGATGCTTGCTCATTTTTTTTTTTTTCCTTATGAAAAAGGCAATTTGGGGACAAAGCAGCAGCGGGCTGTCCCTGGAGGCTGGTGGTACCCTGGGGTGGGGGGTCAGCACTGTGACCCTGGGGGTGTCGGTGTCTGCCTGGCTGCTGGTGTTAACTGGTGCCCAGGACCTGGCAGTGTCCAGCCCTGCTCCAGGGAGGATCTGTCCTTCTGGGAGAGCAGCTCTGCCCGGTGTGGTGGGCAGGGACCCCGGCAGAGGTGGCTCTGCTTGGGGAGATGCTTCATGAGAGGAGGATTGAGCATCTTTCAACTTCTGCAAACGAGTTTTAGTTGCAAGGAGCATATTTCTCCTTCCTCTGCAATCCTGGCCACCCAAATGCCCTGGTTCTGAGCAGGACCTGGGGAGCCTGAAGGCCAGAAAAGAGATCTCCTGGTGGGGATGGGATGGGATGGGATGGCATGGATGGGATGTGATGGCCTGGCGTGGCATGGATGGGATAGGATAGGATAGGATAGGATGGATGGGATGGGATGCGGTCAGATGGCATGGGATGGGATGGATGGGTTGGGATGGGCTGGGATGGTGTGGATGGGGCTGCTGGTTTTTGGGCTGTGCTGGAGTTGTGTTCCCCAGAGCTGAGGGCAGTGGCTGGGGTCCCAGCTGCTGCTCAGCTGCGGCTTTTCATGGAAATGTGCAAACTTCCTATTTTTGATCCCTGTCCTCCATCAAATGTGGCTGGAATCGGCCGGTGGGACCAGACGTGGCTGGGGGAAGAGGGGCAGACAGCTGGGCAGACAGAGCGGGCGGTTGCTTCAGCCACATTTCCTTCGGAAGCCAGGCTAAAAATAAGCAAAACCCAGTCCTTTCCCACAAACGGCTCCGCTTGCCACAAACCAATGCTTTCCTAGTGAAGAAATGTTTTGTTAGAGAATTCCCAGTTGTTCCTGCTGGAGGGAGGCAGGAAGGGAGCCCCAATGCCGGGGTGAGGGACCTGAACCTGCCGGGCTGTGGGTGGAGCACCCGCATCCCTGCCCGGGCACATCGGGCTCATCCAGGGATGGGGAGCAGCAACCCCTGGATCACAGACTCACAGGATGGTTGGGGTTGGAAGGGACCTTAAAGCCCACCCAGTGCCACCCCCTGCCATGGGCAGGGACCCCTCCCACTAGCCCAGGTTGCCCAAAGCCTCATCCAGCCTGGCCTTGAACCCCTCCAGGGATGGGGCATCCACAGCTTCTCTGGGCACCCTGGGCCACTGCCTCACCCCTGCACAGGGAAACATTTCTTCCCGATATCTCATCTCTGTCTCCCCTCTGGGCCTCCAGCAATGTCCAGAGAGGCAGGGCAGGTCAGCGTGCGGGGCTCTCAGGAGAGCTGCAGCTGATGGGATGGTCCCACAGGCCTTCAATGCCACAGAGCCACCAAGAAGCAAAAAAAAATGTGCATGCAAGACAAAAAAAGGCAATAAGAAAGGAAAAAGCCCCAGTGAGATTGCTATCACCATCATCAAGCATTCCCGATCCGCTGCCTGAACTGGGTCGTCCCCGCTCAGAACCCAATGGAGCCCCAGGCCAGCCTGGAAACCCACCTGGAACCACAGGGTGCTCTAGAACTGTCGATCGAGCTAGAAGTCGAGCTAGAACCTAACCTAGAACCCAATCTATAACTTCCAAGTGAGCTAGAACGTGATCTAGAACCTGCTCTAGAACCGCAGAGTGATGATCCTCTGAGCCTTTGTGACCCCTTTTTCTGGAGCTGGAGAAACAGCTTTTCTCCCCCTTTTTTTCTTTTTTTTTTTCTTTTTTTGCCTTTTTTCCCTTTTTTCCCTTTTTGCCCTTTTTTTTCCTTTTTTCCTTTTTTGCCCCTTTTTTCTCTTCTTTAACTTATTTTTTTTTTCTTTTTCTTTTTTTTTTCCCCCAACAAAGTGCACAATCCACCCACATCCCCTCCTCGGTGGGGCATTTCCTTTGCCTGGGGAGCAGCTGGCTGGCCGTGCAGGGGGAGGAGGCCAGGCTCCTGCTTTGCCAGCAGCATCCCCAAGCCCTGTTGTCCAGGCTGGGCTGGATTTCTGCAGCTTTCTCCCTTATCTGCAGAGGAAACAGTTATTAGCTCCCATGTGATGGGCTGCAGGCTGGGAGCAGAAGTCCTGCACCCGCGTGGAAGTGGCTCAGCGGGTTGTCAGGGAGAATGAAACCGTTTGGCAGCCGCTCCGGGACCACGGGCTGCGTGTCGGGGCTCCTCTCCCCCTTCCCTGTGCCCGGCTCCTGCCGGGACGTGTCCCTCCCAGGCTCTGCCACCGGGCAGGATGGCACGGAGCGGCTCGGGATGCGGGAGCGGTGCTGGCTCCCATCACTGCCGCGCTCCGGGGCAAAGCTGGGCTCTGTTCTCCGCCAGGAAACGGGGCTTTTTCTGATAGAAACAACAACAACAAAAAAAAGAGCTAAATTTGTTTCCCATCTTCCTCCAGGCTGTATTACAAATTTGACACAGATGGGGGATCTTTTTTGTTTCTGTGGAAAACCGGACACATTTTCCATCCCAACGAGAGCAGCATGACAGCATTCGGCCCGAGACAAACTCCAAACAAACCGTGTTTCTGGGCTTTTGTTGGTGACAGAGGTGGGGAGGGCAGCCGAACTCCTCCAGCTCCGAGCCCGTGTAGCTCGTGCTTTGCAGGGAGCCGGGAGCTGCGCCGGGGGGGGACCACGATGGTGACGGTTACACGAGGGTTGTGACCGTGACATGAGGGTTTTAGGTCAGATTTTTCCCTGGTGATTCCCAAAGCCAGGGATTCTGCATCTGCTGCACCAGTGCAGAAACTGGGGGGATGCTGGGGTTTGGGCTGAGGGATGCTGTGGTGACCTCTGCTCCGGGGAACAGGGGACAAGGGGACGGTTTGCTCTTGCCCGGGGGGTTTTGGGCACTGTCTGGGCTTTGCTCTCCACCCACAGGGTGAAACCTCTCCGTTCAGCTGCAGTTATGGGAAGGTGGTGAGGAGCTAGGCAGCTGGCCTCCATCCCTGCCTCCTCGCAGGCAGCTGCTTTGAGGGTTTGGGGGTAACTGTCGCCTTCGGATGGGTTAACCTGGGGGTTACCGTTCTCTTCGGATGGGTTAACCTGGGGGTAACGGTCGTCGCCTTTGGATAGGTTAACCCAGGGGTAACCGTTCCCTTTAGATGGGTTAACATGGGGGTAACCATTCCCTTCGGATGGGTTAACCTGGGGGTTACCGTTCTCTTCGGATGGGTTAACCTGGGGGTAACCGTTCCCTTTGGATGGGTTAACCTGGGGGTCACCGTTCCCTTCGGATAGGTTAACCTGGGGGTAACTGTTCCCTTTGGATGGGTTAACCTGGGGGTCACTGTTCCCTTTGGATGGGTTAACCCGGGGGTACCCGGCTGCTCCGCAGAGCTGCTGCCAGCTCCCATTCACCGTGCAGCGATGCCCCTGCCAGCGCTGGGCAGCAGCAGCCGAGCCATCACCCGCTGGAGCTGTCAGAGGCATTACAGCCGTGCCGGGGAGATGGAAACGGCCGCATCCTGCCCGCAGCCCAGCTGGGGACCTGGGAGGGGGGGGGGCTGCGGTGGCGGTGCTGCTGCCTCAGCACATTCTGCTCCTCCTGCCTGTGCCCCCCGCCGTGGGCAGCCCCTGCCCCACACCTGCAGCATCTCCCGGGGCTGCGCCTGCGGGACATCTGCTCCCTCAGCCCCCCGGCAGCCCCGCGGAGGGTCCCCGATGCTGCAGATGCTGCCGCTCCTCTGCCAGCTCTTGAACCCAGCCCAGGCACCCGCTGAGCTCGGTCTGAACTCAGGTAATTGCACCAATATGGTGCTTCTCCTCCCTGGGGCCAAGCCCTGCGGCTCGTGCATCACTTTGGGATGTTTGTTGGAGCTGCTGCTTGCTCAGAGCAGAGCTGGGATGGTCCAGCACCATGCAGCCAGGGCAGGATGGGTACCGCTGGCTCCTGTCCCCCCTCGGAGCATCCTCTTGCTCAGCCCTGGTGCTGGCGGCTGCTGCTGGTGATGGGTGTCCGGCACTGGAGGGTTTGATGCTGTGGGATGTGGGGTCCCCCTGAGGAGGGACAATGTGGGGGGATGCTCTCAGCATCGGCAGGCTGGGATGGAGGGTTGGGGAGCTGGGGGACAGCGAGGCACCAGCTCCGTTCTCTTTAGGAGGAGCGGGGGTCCTGTCCGCGGGGGGGTTGAGGTGCGCAGTCACCGGGGATTTTGGGGAGCGTGAGGTTCCCAAATCCCTTTATGGATCTGGCCAAGAAGGCTTAAAACTGTCACTGGGAACTGCGCTGATGGATCCCCACAGCTTCACCGCCGGCCTCAGACCTGGCTCCGGCTCCCAGGCGAGGGCTGATTGATGTGTTCGTGGGTAGAAACGAGACAGTTCTGGATGCGTTTCAGAGCGGCTGGCGGCTGGTTTGAAGCTGAAGCTCTGAGCACAACTCGGAGCTTGTTCTGGCCGGGCTGGGGAAGCGTTTTTGCAGAAGCCTCCATGAGATGCAGTCGGTGGACTCGCCCCAGGCTTAATGGGCGCAGGGGGTGGGAGTGGTGGTACTGGGGTGGCAGAGGTCGGGCTCTCGCCTCGCTCGGACCATCTGTGGTTCCTGAACCATTGGATCCACCAGGGCAATGACCGGGTCCGTGTGCCATCCTGCACCGTGGTGCTGGGGCAGAGCTGAGCATCCCAGGGGCACCACAGGGAGGGATGTTCTCTTGATCCCTTCCACCAGCAGCATCTCCTGCTGGGTGACCAGTTGGGAGCCCAGACTGGAGCCCCCTTCCCCCCCAGCCCCCCTATTCACGGGGGAGACCTGGTGCAGTGCCTGGTAACTCTGGGCGGGTTTGTGTGTGGACCGTGGGGGGTTTATGGCTAACTCATTACTCTGAAATACATTAATTGCTTTCTGACGAGCATCTGACCCTCGGTGATGGCTTCTGATCCCAGCTCCGGTCCAGGAACCGGACAGTGCAAAATTCTCATTTTTTTTGTCTATTTAAAAGAGGAGAAAAGGTAAAAAACACTTGAAAATGTTGGAGTGAGTTCTGTTAAAATTGTGACTTGGGGGGATCTTTTCCCTGAAAGCTGCTGGGGTGGGGGGGGGGTCCCTTCCTCACCCCCAGCCCAGTGGATGGTTGTGCAGAAGGAGTGGACGGAGGAGGGCGAGGAGCACGGCGAGGGGCTCTGTCCTGCCCAAAGCACGAGCTGACGGGGGGACAGCCAGCCCCCCACCGTCTGGAGAGCCCGGCAGCCCCTTCCCCATCGCCCCGCGAGGGTCTGGGCTCTGTGGCAGAGCCAGCCCCATACCGAGATCAAATAAACACAAACCCCCTGAAATGATTCATGGCTCTGGGGACTCCTCCCGATGCCCCGTCAGCATCTGCTGATCAAATCCCAGCAGCTGGCGATGCGCCGGCCCCGGGACGGGCTGGCTCTGGCACACACGTGTGGATTCCGCTTTTTTTTCCGGCTCCCGCTGCTCCTGCACCTGCGGCGGGGCTGGGACTGGGGGGTCCGGTGTGGGGGTCCTGCCCATCACCAGCCCCAGGGATGGGATGGGATGGGTGGGGCAGGGTGTGGCTCCCCAGATTGTCCCTTACCTGCACCCCATGCTGGAGGCAAGGATGGACCCCAGGACTCCCCACTGTGGAGGGCAGTGCAGGTCCCTGGCTAATTAGTCTGAGCTAATTAGCTGAGAGCTTGTGGCTGGGGCTGACGCTGCTCATGGGCTGGGACCGCCTGTCCCCCCGGGACGTGGCACCGGATGGATGCCCTCAAAATATTGGAGGATTTTGCTGCAAATTTGAATGTTGCAGCCCCTCGGCGTGCAGCAGCCTGAGCCCCCGCAAAAATCGAAATTACTAATTTTTTCTCTCCCCCCCCCCCCCAAAAGCAGTAGGTATTGCTGTGCCATGGGGGGGGGTTGAACCATCTGGGATAGAGCGAGCGTGGCCGCGGTGCTTGGGGGTGCACGGGGGGTGCATGGGGGGTGTATGGGGGGTGCATGGCTTTTCCCATCCCAGGAGCATCCAGGCAGGATCTGGCCGGAGTTTGGCTGGGAGGGGGAGGGAGGAGGCGGTCGGAGGGATGGCTGTTGCATCCCTTGTGGCATGACCTGAGATGCCGGTGCCCTTGTGCTTTCTCAGTATGAACTTCTTCTTGACTCCTCTGCTTTGCCTTTTCCCCACTCGAGCATCTGGAAGTGGAGGAATTCCTCTTTATTCTCACCGTGTAACTTTTAAACCTGAAAAAAAGAGATTTTTGTGGCCTTTTTATGTCCTTCCTCTGCTCTCTTTGGTCTAGGTAGGGATGGAAGGATCAGCCCGGTGGTGCAAGAGGATAATTTAGTGAAAGCCAATATGTGTATTTTTTATTTGTAATTGAAAACAAAGACCTTTGACATAGCGATCTCAGAGATTTTTTTTTTTTTTCTATTTTTTAAAGACCAATAAATTTTGCATCTGAGCAGCCTGCCTGAAGCACTCAGCCTGGGAACAACTGGTCTGTAAAAAAAAAAAAATAGCTGGGTTTGGAGGTGTGTAAGTAGGGGTTAATGGTGTTGTGCCCGTCGGAGCGGCGTGCAATCACCTGGGTTTGCGGGGTGCTCGCCCAGCACAGCGACTGGGGGGTCCCCTCCCCTCCGTCGCGGTGCCCCCAGCCCACCAGCCCCATGCGGCTCTATGAGCAAATTTTCCTTATTTATGGCAGCGCCCAAGGACCCCCGTTACCGGCGGTATGAAATTTGTCACCGGTGCCTGTGCTCTGGTTGCAGAAGGGAATAATTTGTGTCTCCCGGTGCTCGGGCAGCCCGTCAGGTCATAAACCACGGGCAGAGCGTATTGAAAAGGCTGATGCTGCTGAAAGGTGTAATAATCTGCTGGATTACTGGCTGCAGGAAAATTTACTGCCTTGGAAAGAGATTATCAGCAGCCGCTGCTGCCAGCAGATTTCTTCCTTTTCTTTGCGAAGAGGAAGGAAGCTTTTTGTTGAATTCCTGCTGCTCGCTCCCGCGAGCGATGCTCCCCCCCCCCGCTCCCCTCCGCAGCCGAACCACTGCATCAGTTCTCACAACTCGGAGGGGAAAAAAAAAATAAAAATCCACATGATGCCAAATTTCATCCTTATCTCCCCTCTCAGGTGCGAGAGGGAAATTCAAGCCTGTGTTGGAATGATGCTGGTGGGAGTTTACAGGCGGCCGGCGCCGTCCCTGCCCGGAGCCGGATGGTGCTGGGCTGGGGGGGGCGGGGGTCTGGTCTTGCTCCGGCGGCATAAACAGGAGGACACAGAAATCCCCTTCCCCAGTCCAGGGCTCCAGGAGCATCTCCCCAGACCCCAGCTGCAGGGATGGGCTTTGCACTGGGGTGACCCCAGCCATGAGCCGAGAGACCCCAACCCTGAGCATCCCCCAGACCCGAGCATCCGCATCCCCCCGCCCTGGGCAGAGAACCGAGCCCAGGCTGGAGCTCAGGGCCACTCGTGCGATGAGTTTGCAAGTCCTCCTGCTGTGCCCCCAGCCATACGCTGGGGCTCGGCGGGGGTGTCCGGGGGGGGTTGGTTTTGTTTGATTTCATTCCCCTGGAAGGGAGGAGGGCGGCGGCGGGCGGGGGGCAGCTAACCCCTTTAATTGTGTGCAATGAAGGCTGACAGCGCCGAGGCGCAGCCTTTAAGAGGGGTACTGAACCTTTCATTCCTGAATAAATCATCTCCAGTCTGTTGCTCCTTCATCTGCAAGCTGTTTGAGCGCGGGGCCGGATTCACCGCTGGGGAGGGTCATTTGGAGATCAGAGCCCTCGGCTGACCCGGGTCACAGGCAAGACACCTGCCACAGGCTGTCCCCGCGCCCTTGGGGCCGCCGGGGCTGGGGAATCAAAGGGACACGGGGGAGCGAGCGGCCAGAGGAGGATTTCTAATTGAGGATTTCTAATTGCTGCCGTGCAGACGCGCATCATTCCGGAGGGATGGAGAGGGATGCAGCCTGCCCTCGCCGCCCGCCCGCCCCGGTCCAGCGTCACCCAGGCTGGGCACGTCTCAGCCCCTGATTGCTGTAGGGTTTTGGCATTTTTTTGTGGTTTTTTTGTGGTTTTTTGTTTGTTTCACGGCTGTTTTAACCCAAGCAGCAGGTTCAGCTGCTTTTTCACTGTCGGTTGTTCAAAATACATTTTTGCTTGTTGCAAGCACAATATTACTCCTGGGAATATGAGGCTGGGTTTGTTCAGGTCCCCCCAGCACCATCCCATGGTTACCCCATCTCCGTCTGAGCTCCGGAGGGAGCAGATGTCCCCAGGGACCGCGGGATGCCCAATGTTCGTGGATGCAGCCGTGGGCGATGGCTCCAGCAGCGAGGAGCAGGAGTCCCGGGGTGGCTGTGGCTTCGTGCCGTGGCCAAGGGACTTCGGCAGGAGGATGGGGGGACCTGAGTGGTGTCAGCTGTGCGGGGTCCCCATCTGATGTCAATGCGGAGTCCAGCTGCGTTTTTGGGGTGACCCCACTCATCACAGCTCCACGGTGGAGCGGGGCGAGGAGGGACTGTCTCCGGATGCCAGGGATGCTGAGAGAGGAGCTGTGCCCTGTTAACTCTGGTTTCTTCCCGTCACAATCAGATGCCGTTATGGTTATGTGCCTGCACCGGGAGCCCTTACCAACCCCGCTGGGATAACCATGCAAAGAAAAAAACCTTCAGGGCCCTGAGCTGCCCCTAATTGCAACCCCCAGCCATAAACTTGAGCACGGGGGGGATGCAAATGCCGGGCGGTGGCAGAGGGGAGCGGGGCTGGGGCTGCATGGGAGCAGGGGCGGGTGTGGGGGCTGCAGCTGCCCTGCGGTGCTGGGGGGGGACACACGGGATTATTCTCACCTTCCCGCCAGGGCTCGGGACTTGGGGTGCACGGAGGTTTGGTGTGATGGACAAAGCAGCCGTGGTTTCCCGAATGGCCCCGGTTCTTATCGGGGTTAATAACCGGGTGTCGGGTGGCTGGTGAAAGCAGCGGCTCCATTAGAAATGCTGATGGGCTTCTCCCCTTTCCTGCTGCACAGCCCCCAGCTCCTGATGCTAAACAGGTTGGAAAGCCAAATGGGATCAAAAATCCCGGCTGCCAGCCCTTCCCAGAGCCCCCCAACAGACCCCACTGCTGCTTCCCTCCTGCTCCACAGCCCCTGCCCTTCCCAGGACAAAGCAGCCGGGTTCTGCTCTGCCTGAACCCCAGCCCAGGGATCTCCTGTCCCACGGTCTGGTGGTGGGAGAGCTGGGGGGGGTCCTTTGTGTTGGCTGGAGACCCTCCAGTTGTGGTCCTGGGCTGTTGCCCAGGTGAGAGGCTGCTTGGGGGCAGGAGGAGATGCTCAGAGCTGCCCAGGGATGCTCCAGCTGGGATCGGGCTGCCCAGGGATGCTCTGGCTGGGATTGGGGCTGCCCAGGGATGCTCCGGCTGGGATTGGGGCTGTCCGGGGATGCTCTGGCTGGGATTCGGGCTGCCCAGGGATGCTCTGGCTGGGATTGGGGCTGCCCAGGGATGCTCCGGCTGGGATTGGGGCTGTCCGGGGATGCTCTGGCTGGGATTGGGGCTGCCCAGGGATGCTCTGGCTGGGATCGGGCTGCCCAGGGATGCTCTGGCTGGGATTGGGGCTGCCCAGGGATGCTCCGGCTGGGATTGGGGCTGTCCGGGGATGCTCTGGCTGGGATTGGGGCTGCCCAGGGATGCTCTGGCTGGGATCGGGCTGCACAGGGATGCTCTGGCTGGGATTGGGGCTGCCCAGGGATGCTCCAGCTGGGATTGGGGCTGTCCAGGGATGCTCCAGCTGGGAGGGGGCTGCAGCAGGGCACAGCAAACCCCCTCGATGTTTCATGTATCAAACTGTAATTAGGAGCAAAGGGCAGGGGGATGCTAAGGAGCATTAATAAATTATCTTCCTTGTTGTTAATTGACGTGTCTCGGAGTCAGCGGATCACTGAGCCCAGGGCTTGGCTCCCCTTCCAGGCGCATCACGGGCTCGTTACCACTGTCATTAGCATATCCAGGTCTCCTTGCTTAAAGCCAATTAGCTCCTGGCCAGGCCTGATTGGGAAGCCGTGGCCTCATTTGCACGTTTTGGAATCGGTGAAAGAATCAGAAATAATGGGGGTGGGCTGGGGATGGAAGTGCCCGGGGGGCTCTGCCTGCTCGGGGAGGGGGATGCTGGCAGGACCTCCCCCTCCTCCAAAGGGGCAGCAGGGACGGGGAGGGGGACGATCACTCTAATTAGGGATAAAAAGGAACATGGCATAATTTGCTCCCGGGCAGCTTGCCGGCGAATTCAGCCTTCCCTGCCTTGTGCTGAGGTTCAACAGATGCTTCCTCCGGGAAGGTGATGGAGGGGGACAAGGGTGGGGGGTCAGCACTGCTGCCCATACATGCCCCGACCCCGCTTTGGGAACTGAGGGGTCCAGCATGCCCCGACTCCACCCCGCTTTGGGAAGTGGGGGGTCCAGCATGCCCCCCCCCTGCTTTGGGAACTGCGGGGGCCGAGCATGCCCCCACCCCGCTTTGGGAACTGGGGGGTCCAGCATGCCCCCCTTGGCAGTGCTGGGAGCAGGGACACGAGGCTGGATCTGTCCCTTCCGACATCCTATCCCCCTCGCCCTGCTGCCCATAAAGGTGCTGCTGTTTTAGCTGCCTTGACGGGAGAGACCAGTATCTTGAAATCTACAGAACTGGTTCCAGTTTAACGACTTCATAGCTGCTGTGTGGCCACAAAGGCAGCCTTGTCCTGCGGGATGATTCATATGCAGATCCGGGCGGTACCGGGTGTCTGCTGGGGGAGGATAAATCTGTCCCAAGCCTTGTCCCCCTCTCCGGGTTCCAAACTCTTTTACATTTACACAAAAAAAGGTTCCGTCCCCATTGAGCCGGGTCCCAGCAGCCTGTCACCCCGCCTTGGGGACCAGGGAGGGGGGGGAGGTCCCCTGTAACCGCAGCCGGATGCCGCTGGGTGCCCCCTGCCCACAGCAGGCTGGGGTGAGCGGAGCCGTCACCGGCGCTGAGCTGGGCTGTCCTGGCCGGGTTTGTCCCCAGCGTCACCCCTTTGCTGCCCATCTTTCCCTTTCCTTGGCCCTGCAGAAAGCTCTCAGCCACGTCCCCTCTGGCAGCAATCCCCTCGCCTCTCGCTTGCTTTTGTCGGAGGTTTTTTTGTCAGTGTGTGGATTTGTTTTAATGATGATGGAGAGGGTGGTTTCGTTTTTTCCCTCTTTTTGTGATAACGTAGAACCCCCAAGCCCTGATCTGGACAGCACCCACCACCCACGCCTCTGGTTTATCCTGGGTTTTGAGACCTCCCTTTGCTCCTGGCATGGGCTGCACCTGCATCCGTGCTATAGATCCTGACGGGCATTTTTTTGGGGGGGTGAAGAATTGTGGGCAGAGCCTGGCCCCCCCATGAAACTGCCCTGAGAGCAGCTGGCGGGGTGCTGACACAGGGATGCTCTCAGGCTGGGGGGTTATTTACCAGCGAGGGACGGGCACATCCATTGCTTTAGGCTCTGAGCTGGGTGCTGGGAGGCGTCCTCCCTTGTCTGCACCAAAATCATCCTGGAGCTCAGGAATTAACTCTGGAAAGGGATGTGGGGCCAGGTTTTTGAAGTCTGCTGTGATGACCTGCCTGCGATGGTTGTTCATCTCTATTTACCGCATCTCTGCATTTGTACCGGGGCTGGAAGTTATTGCACCTCGCTGCCTCCCCAGAGGAGGTGATTAACCTAAACCAGGGTCCCGGGGAGCGCAGCCGTAATCTGCAATTTCCCGTTGACCATAACGGAGGGAGCATCCTGGAGAGCTCCTGCAGCCCTGGGAAACGCTCCTGGGCTGAGAGCAGTCGGGGGATGTTCCAGGTGTGGGCTCAGCCCTCGGTGGCTGGTGACCGCAGCACCGGGTCGTGGTGCAGAGCACGAGGCGGTACAGCACCATCCAGCCTCCGAGCAAATGGGTACCAGGGCTCAGAGGGAGGGAGGAGGATGGGGACGGGTCACCGGGGTGGGCGGAAAGGAAAATTTGTTGGAATGATGAGTTAAGTGGCTCCGCAGGAAATTTCATTTCTGATGCCTCTCGAATGCCAGTCCTTTTACTAGTTATTAAAAACTGAAATTTATATCAGCGTCATAGAGAGGTGAAAGAGTTTTATCCCTCCTCCTGGGCACATGGGCTGCTCTTGAAATACAAAGTCCCTCCAAGGTGCTCTTTCGTTGCGCTGTTGCCTCCTTGGCATTCCCGAGGTGTTTTCCTAAGGTCAGTAAGAATTAAGTGTAAATTTAATTAATGAAAGTTTCCAATCCTTGCGCTCAAGCGGAGCAGAACAGGAGCCTGGTCTGCTCTTTGCCAGTTTAAGCCAGATCTGGAGGGAGACGGGGCTTATCAATAATTAACTGGGGTAATTTAGGGGAAAGTATGAGGGAGTTAATGAAAATGTGAAACGCGTCGTTATCTCACACATAGGTCGGAGGGAGGGAGCTGCTGAGGAAGAGGAGGTGCTGTGCAATTCCCTGCTCAGTGGCTGCTGTTCCCAACACGGTGCTGGGATAATGTTGGGACCGAGAAGCTCTGCTGGGACCGAGACCCCAGCGGCTGGTGGCTCTGGATTAACTGGGATCGAGGGGTTAAACCAAGTCGGCAGCACCCAGCCCACGGCCGGGCACCTTGGTTCCTGTTGGAAACAAACTTGTAGATGTGTTAGAGCCCATCCGAGGGTAGAGCTTACGGCTCTGATGGACCAGCCACGGGGGGTTTTGCAAGGGATGTCACCCCCCCATTGCTGTCCCCAGTGTGGGGACCAAGCCTATGGCTGGGGAGGGGGGGTCTCTGTCCCCTGTCACAGCTCAAGGCACGGCAGCCGCTCGCTGCTGCGTAAAGAGTTGGGGATCCCTGCCCCAGCGTGGGCTTCTATGAAAAATTCTCTTTTAGAGAATAAACATTTTATTGCACATTGAGGGGAGGGGTTTAGCTCTTAAGCCCACGTGTGCTGAGGTCTGGGTGGGTGAGGAAGGAGCAGTTTGCTGGACAAAAATCCCGCCGGCGCCCGGGGAAGTGCTGCAGGAATGGCACCAAGTGGCCCAGGGGAGCTGTGCAAACCCCGCGGCAGGTTTCTGGGTGGAATTGGAGTTAATCGAGCTTGGCTGGCTTGGCTTGGGGCGGGGGGAATGTGGGAGGTGGGTGACCAGCGGTTGGGTTTTGCTCAGCTCCGGGAAACGATGGCAGGGAGGGGACGGGGCGCAGGGTGCAAGGGTTTGGGGTGGCAATTCCCAGCAGGAATGCCAGCAGTCAGCCCCTCCGGTGAGCATGGTTATTTGGGGTGGGGGGTGGAAAGGTGCTGAAAAAGTTGGGGAACCCCCCCCATCGCTACCCCCAAAGGGCATCCCGCCTGCCCAGGCACTGCTGGGGCCAAACGGAGGAGCCGGGCTGCCGGGCAGCGATGCCAGGGACAAGAAGTGCATCTGAAAATGCTGGCAGTGTCCAAAAAAAAAAAAAAAAAAAGGGGGGGGGGGGGGAAGACACGCCTAGCTTTTGCCTCTTGTTTAGGGGAGGGAGCTGTGCGGGGCCCAGCGTCGCTCGCAAATGCTTTTAATAAAGTGTTCTTTCTTACGTCCAGGGGAAAAAACCCAAAACCTCAATCCTTTTCCCATTACATAAGGAACAGATGCTGCTGGGCAGAGCCCTGCCTTCCCCACAGCACAGCCCTGGCTGCTGCGTGGCCGGTCCCCTCCCGCCCTGGAGACCCCGCTCCCCCGCCGGTGCCACCGCTCCGGGCAGCGCGCTGGGGACCCTGAAACACCCCGTCCCACCCCAGAGTGCCCCTGCCAAGAGCCAGCCCTGCTGCGGGACCGGGCTGCAGCCTGGTGGGGTGGTCCATCCTCATCCCCATCCTCATCCCCATCCTCATCCTCATCGTCATCCCCATCCTCATCCTCATCCTCATCCTCATCCTCCTCCTCATCCTCATCCCCATCCTCATTCCCATCCTCATCCTCATCCTCATCCCCATCCCCATCCTCCTGCCTGCATCCCCGCAGGGACGTCCCAAGCAGGGTTCTGGAGGTCCTTGTCGGAAGGAGCCTGTCCAGCCTCAGCTCTCTCCTTTTGATTAAGGGAAATATCTCACTGGGACGATGGTTTTGTTTTATTTTATCCCTTGGCACAGTTAATATTTGGGTGGCGGTATTTTTCCTGAGACATTTCCTAATCCCTGGAGCTCGTCCTGGGGGTGTGGAGCAGCTCGGGTCGGATCCCCGTGTGTTTGCTGATGCTCTGCTAGGTGGGAGCAAAGGCCACGCGTGTTCCCTGCACGCTTTGCACACATTTCTGTGCACGCCCAGACGCACAGTTTTTATTTTCGAAGGTTTGGTCCTTTCCCAAAGTATTAAGCAAACCTCTGGCAGCCTGGTGTCCCCCCCCCCCGTGGGACGGCAGCCTCCTGCTCGGGACAGACCCGGTGCAAGGACAGGGGGGCTGCACAGGACCCTGCTGTGCTCCGGGCAGGATGGATTCCCAGCCCAGGACTTGCAGCAAGAGACTCCTCTGATTTACCTGCCCAGGGAGGGGCAGCGTGCGTGTCACCCCACGCAGGGTGGGGGGGACAGGGACCACGGGTTGTGACAGCACAGAGGAAATGAGGCTGTTCCAAGAAGAGCGAGCTCCATCCCTGCATCCTCGTGAGGATGGACCAGGATGTGGCCAGGATGCCACAGGGAGAGCTGCCGGTCCCCTGGCACATGGGGGTGACATCGCGTGTCGGGGGGGACTGTGCCCACAGGGACCCCTGAGCCAGGGTCCTGGCTCCAGCGTTGGGCAAAGCAAGTCCCTTCGTCCCCAGGTCCCTTTGTCACCAGGATGGCCGGAGGGGACGTGTCCACCCCCCAGAAGAAGGGGGACAGGAGGGGCTGTGGGGCAGGTGCCAGGGGGGAGCTATTCCGCACACACGCCTGGCTAATTTCTCTGGCAATTAATGCCTCATTAAAGTGCACAAGGGAACAATCAGGGCAGGGAATTTTACACAGCACAATGCCTGGGCCCTCAGAGGTTTTCTGCCTTTTATTTTTTTAAAGAAAAAAAAA
>VZTO01012272.1:65222-112754 GCA_013400615.1 Syrrhaptes paradoxus
CATCCTCATCCTCATCCTCATCCTCCTCCTCATCCTCATCCCCATCCTCATTCCCATCCTCATCCTCATCCTCATCCCCATCCCCATCCTCCTGCCTGCATCCCCGCAGGGACGTCCCAAGCAGGGTTCTGGAGGTCCTTGTCGGAAGGAGCCTGTCCAGCCCCAGCTCTCTCCTTTTGATTAAGGGAAATATCTCACTGGGACGATGGTTTTGTTTTATTTTATCCCTTGGCACAGTTAATATTTGGGTGGCGGTATTTTTCCTGAGACATTTCCTAATCCCTGGAGCTCGTCCTGGGGGTGTGGAGCAGCTCGGGTCGGATCCCCGTGTGTTTGCTGATGCTCTGCTAGGTGGGAGCAAAGGCCACGCGTGTTCCCTGCACGCTTTGCACACATTTCTGTGCACGCCCAGACGCACAGTTTTTATTTTCGAAGGTTTGGTCCTTTCCCAAAGTATTAAGCAAACCTCTGGCAGCCTGGTGTCCCCCCCCTCCGTGGGACAGCAGCCTCCTGCTCAGGACAGACCCGGTGCAAGGACAGGGGGGCTGCACAGGACCCTGCTGTGCTCCGGGCAGGATGGATTCCCAGCCCAGGGCTTACAGCAAGAGACTCCTCTGATCTACCTGCCCAGGGAGGGGCAGCGTGCGTGTCACCCCATGCAGGGTGGGGGGGACGGGGACCATGGGCTGTGACAGCACGGAGGAAATGAGGCGGTTTCAAGAAGAGCGAGCTCCATCCCTGCATCCTCGCGGGGTCTGTCAGCGAGGATGGACCAGGATGTGGCCAGGATGCCACAGGGAGAGCTGCCGGTCCCCTGGCACATGGGGGTGACATCGCGTGTCGGGGGGGACTGTGCCCACAGGGACCCCTGAGCCAGGGTCCTGGCTCCAGCGTTGGGCAAAGCAAGTCCCTTCGTCCCCAGGTCCCTTTGTCACCAGGATGGCCGGAGGGGACGTGTCCACCCCCCAGAAGAAGGGGGACAGGAGGGGCTGTGGGGCAGGTGCCAGGGGGGAGCTATTCCGCACACACGCCTGGCTAATTTCTCTGGCAATTAATGCCTCATTAAAGTGCACAAGGGAACAATCAGGGCAGGGAATTTTACACAGCACAATGCCTGGGCCCTCAGAGGTTTTCTGCCTTTTATTTTTTTAAAGAAAAAAAAAAGGAAACAGTCTTTTCCTGGGCTGAACTGCTTGCTGTCTGGAGGCAGAGGAGGGGGGAACCTTGGTGGGCATCTGCATCCCAGCCCCCCATGGGCACCCCACGATGAGTTTTTCCTTTTTGCGACCCTGCGTGGGGTGTGGGCACATCCAGGACGTGGGGTCGGTCTGGAGGCTGGGATGAAAACCATCCCTGTCCCCAAATGGCATCTCGAGATGCTGGTCACCACCGAAACCCCCTGGAGTGGAGGAGGAGGGGGCAGAAGGGGTTCCCAGGGCTGGGAGGGGGTTGTGGGGACCTCCCAGGGGGACCCACAGCCTGCAGGTACCCTCTGGGTGGTGGTCCTGGGGGGGGGCTGAGCGATGGGGAGCCCCTTCGCGGGGACAGAATGAAGGGGAGGCTGCGATGAGGGCGGCAAAAAGGAGTGACCCAGGCAGGGGGGGTCCTAGGAAGGCTTTGGAGATGAGGAGGTGACCAGGGGGATGTGACAAGGCGGTGTCCCAGGTGGGGTGTGACAAGGAGGTGTCTCTGTCTGGCAGGAGGGGAAGGAGAGCGGTGGTCACAGTTGGGGACCCCCTGGGCATTTCTGTCTGGGTTTTGGGGCTTGCTCCTCCTTGTCCCCATCGTGGCATCAGGCGGGAGCAGCCGTGCCTTGAGCCCTGACGTGTCCCTTTGTCCCCCCAGGAGCCTGATGCCGCGGACGCTGGAGGGACAGATCACGATGGAGAAGACCCCCAGCTACTTCGTGACCAACGAGGCCCCCAGGCGCATCCACTCCATGGCCAAGGACACGAAGCTGATCGTGGTGGTGAGGAACCCGGTCACCCGCGCCATCTCGGACTACACGCAGACGCTCTCCAAAAACCCTGCCATCCCCAGCTTCCAGGCCCTGGCCTTCAAAAACCTCAGCACGGGGCTGATCGACACCAGCTGGAGCGCGGTGCGGATCGGGATCTACGCCAAGCACCTGGACAACTGGCTGCAGTATTTCCCCCTCTCCAAATTTCTCTTTGTCAGCGGGGAGAGGCTGGTCAGCGACCCAGCCGGGGAGATGGGCCGTGTCCAGGACTTTCTGGGTCTCAAGAGGGTGGTGACGGACAAACATTTCTATTTTAACGAGACCAAGGGCTTTCCCTGCCTGAAGAAGCCGGAGGGCGGCAGCAAACCCCGCTGCCTGGGCAAATCCAAGGGGCGGCCGCACCCCAAAATTGACGTGCAGGTGGTCCAGCGCCTGCGGGAGTTTTACAGACCCTTCAACATGAAGTTTTATCAGATGACAGGGCAGGACTTTGGGTGGGACTGAGCCATCTGCAGAGCACACTGCCGTGCTGGGACCTCGTCTGCCCAGCAGCGTGCGGAGCTGGGACCGCGGGCCAGGGATGCTCATGGATGCCGTGGTCCAGGGATGCTCGTGGATGCCGTGGTCCAGGGATGCTCATGGATGCCGTGGTCCAGGGATGCTCATGGATGCTGTGGTCCAGGGATGCTCATGGATGCCGTGGTCCAGGGATGCTCGTGGATGCCGTGGTCCAGGGATGCTCATGGCTGCCCTGCCAGTAACCTCCTCCCTTCGTTCTAATTTATATCGGACCTGTTCTGGCAAGAAACGGACCCTTCTGGAGTAGAGAGAAATATTTAAGAAATAAAACCCCAGATGGCCCCTCTCCCCTCCTTGAGCAGATTAAATATTCTTCCATATACATCTTGCTGATCTATATTAACTGTGACCGGTCTCGGCGGCGAGTGGGAGCGTGTGAGTGTGTGGGTGGGTGCGTGGGTGTGTGTGGGGGTGAGTTCTGCCATCCACAATAAAACTTTGGAAACCAGTTGGGCTCTGGGGCGTGCGGACGGCGGGTTTCTTGCTACAGCAAATTCGGGCACTGAGCAGGGACAGCGGCTGCCGTCGGGCCAGCAGACCCCACGCGTGGGGTATGTTTTGCAGACGGGAAATAGTCTGCAGGAATTTCCTAGTTAAATAAAAGCAATTAAGGGCAGTAGTTTTGACCAAACGCCAGGTCCGGGGTTAGGGAGAGGGAGCTGTGTGTCACATACCTTCTTGTGTTCTTGGAGTAACCCAGCGGATGAAGCAGAGCACCCCGCTCACCCTTCGGGGGAAATCCCCCCGAGCCCCCCAGGCAGAGCAAACAACAGCCCCAAACTCTTCTGCTCCATGATCCCAACAGATTTTCAACTGTGCAGCTATAGAGGGTCATCATGGGAGGCTGCAGAAATCCATTTAACCTGAATTAACTAGTTTTCCCTTAATTAAAGATGGGGAAAACATTCAATTAACCTCTAATATATTATTAGTGACTTGTATTTGTCTCTTTAATGAGCTAATGAGGTGTTTTCAAGGGCCCTCAGGCCCCTCATTGTTTGCAAATCCGCCTTGGCTGCGGTTTCCTCCATCGGCAGCACTTTTCCCGGGATGCTCACGGGGCACTGGTCCCTTTCGTCGCGGCTCCGGGGTGGTTTTACACCAGCACACGGTGCTTTACCCCACACAGCTCTCCCCGCTCCCGTGTCCCGGCCCCTGGCACTTCCTTTGTGCCCCTTGGAGGTGACGTGAATTTTCTGTACCGATGCTCCGGGCTGTAGCTGGGGTTCAGCACGTTTGCCCGGTTCAGCCCCTGGGCTCATCTGGTCACTGCTGGGACAAGTGACATGTGTGGTGATGGGCTTAACGTGGTGTTGGAGTTAAATGCCAACAGTTGCCTGTTTCTGTGTGGAGAGCGGAGCGTCGCAGTGTTGGTCTGTGTGCCTGTGAGCGGCGCTGGGGACAGATGCAGATGCCACCAGTGTGGTGCCAGAGCCTGGGCCAGTATTAGGAAACTGGGATATTGTAAAAGAAAAGTAAGAAGAGGTGAAATCAGGATGAGCTTTCTGCTGGTTAAAATCCCAGAGCCCTCTGAGCGATGTGGCCATCGCTGGGTGGGACTCGGCACCCTGCACCCAGTGTGGGGTCCCCCCGGCTGTGTCCCCCTGGGACTGTGAGTGTCCTGGCCAGACCCGCTGGGTGCTGGATGCCACCAACCCACTGGGTGCTGGGTGTCACCGATCTGCTGGGGGCTGGATGCCACCAACCCTCTGGGTGCTGGATGCCACCAACCTGCTGGGTGCTGAATGTCACCAACCCGCTGGGTGCTGGATGTCACCAACCCACTGGGGGCTGGATGCCACCAACCCTCTGGGTGCTGGATGCCACAGATCTGCTGGGGGCTGGATGCCACCAACCCTCTGGGTGCTGGATGCCACTGACCCTCTGGGTGCTGGATGCCACCAACCCTCTGGGTGCTGGATGCCACCGACTCTCTGGGGGCTGGATGCCACCAACCCACTGGGTGCTGGGTGTCACCGATCTGCTGGGGGCTGGATGTCACTGACCCGCCAGGGGCTGGATGTCACCGACCCATGGGGGCTGGATGTCACTGACCCGCCAGGGGCTGGATGTCACCGACCGCTGGGGGCTGGATGTCACCGACCCATGGGGGCTGGATGTCACTGACCCGCCGGGGGCTGGATGTCACAGCGGCTGGAGCCTGTTGTCAGCCTCGCTGGCAGCTCCGCATGATGGACTGCGCTCGGCTTGTTTAGGTTTTGTTTCCAGCCACGACATTCGACCAAATTATTCTCCGAGAAGGGCTTTAAAGTTTCCCAAGTGCCTGTGAAAGCCTGGAAACGCCGATAGTGATCCTATTTCTCAGCTGAGTGACCGCATTCAGCCCCAGCCCTATTGATATGCAAAACGTTCCGGGTCCCGGCTCTAAAGATGGTTTCTGTCTGCCCTGTGAAAGGGACCCATACTTTTTTAAAGCCCGGACCTTTCTAAAGCCCCACAATACCATATAGACTATGCCATTTAGAGCATCTGAAGCGACCCAAAATGTATTGAAAGCTTGCTTTGCAGATTCATTAAGGCTACTCAATGGGTTCTGGCAAATAGGGTGCCGGGGCTGACCGCAGGGATTAAGACTTTTGAAGTGTTCCACAAACCCCCTGCTTCAGCTAATTGCTGCCCCGCAGCTCGTGAGGTCAAGTATCTGTATTCATTGCCTCCAAGAGGAGCCACTTGTGGGTCTGTCCAGGTGAAGTCTGCACTTCATTACATCGAGACAATAAAAGCTGCTCGGGGTTGGAAGGGGGAGAGTGCCAGGGATGGGATCTCTGGGTGTAAGCACAAGCTTATGTCCACCACCGCAGCGTTTAGGGTCGTTTCTGTTGCTTTCAAGGGCTCCAGCGGAGCGATGCGCTTCCAGCTGAAGCTGCTGGGTGCGGGATGGTGGCTGGGGCGGTGGCTCTGCCAGGATCCGTTCCAGGGTTGGAACGAGATGATCTCTAAGGTCCCTTCCAACCCAAACCATTCTATGATGCTATGATCTGCATGGAGTTGCTCCCCAGTCACCTGCGGCACGTGGGACCCAGCACCCGTGTCCCGCTGGTGCTGTGGGGTGGGTCCACTCGGTGTCATTGGGGGTTTCTGCTGGAGAAGCGGGTCGGGGTGCAAGGGACGGGCTGGGGCGTGGGGAGGGTGGGCAGCACTCCAACACGAATTGCTCGACACTCTGTGTGCTCGCGGAGGTCCCCACCGAAATGTTTCATTCCCTGGAGTCGGGTGGGTTCCCTGCCCGGGCAGGATGGGGATCCCATCGCGTGCTGATGCGACATGTGCTTCTGTCTGTCCCCATGGGAATAGCCTTTGTCATCACTGCCTCATTAAAAAAGCAGATTTAAGCAAAATCATCAGCGGATTTTCTGCAGGTGTCACTTGCACCTCTGCAGAGGCTCTTGTGCCAGATCACCGAGAGCGAGGACTGGTGGAGAAACTTTGCTTCTGTATTGTAGGTGCTTTGGTGGAGCTGCTTTGGGAGCTCTTTCCCTGGTGGCAGGCAGTGGGCTCTTAGAAAAATCTGATCTCAAACCCCCTTTGCAGCATCTTTGGGGATCACTGGTATCAGCCCACAGAGCCAGCTTTGAGGTGCTACTGGGGGGTCAGGAATCGTTCAGAAATGTCCCCAGAAATCTCCCGCGGAGGCTTAGCGGGGGTCACTGCTGTATCTTTCTGCACAAAACCCTTGGAAATAAAATTATAAAAAGATGATGGTGAGCTGCTGTCTCTGCTGGCGGGCTGCGGAGGGGACATGGTCCCCCCTAACTGCTTCTGCGCCTTTTCCCCTTCTCTGTGTCTGTCCCACATTGCTAAAAACCCGTAAACCTGGAAGGTGAAGTTCTCCCCCAGGACAGCAGGTACTTGCTCAGAGGATGATGTGAGATCCCCCCCGCGCTGGGGGAGCTGCAGAAACGCCTTTGGGGCACCTGGTAAAATGGGGGGAGCGCCGGAGCACAAGGGTGATGGAGATCCAGCTGCCAAGCGTGAAATGAAGTTTTAATCCCTGGTTAAGCAAAGTTTCCATTTCCAGCCTCATTTTTGTTTTGAAAATCCAGCTGGCCAAAGCTTTGTGGTTCCCCATGCCCTGGGCCCCCCCTTCCATCCCAACTGCTGCAGAAACCAGTAAGAAGAGAGCTGCAAGAGCTTTCCAAAATGTTTATTTACTCCTTTTGCTTTTATACCAGATGTAGGAGGACAGAAGGGAAAAAACGAAAAAAAGAGAAAAAAAAAAGAAAAAAAAAGAAAAAATAAAAAAAAAAAAAAGGAAAAAAAGCAGCTCCAAAAGGAAGAAATTAGAACTTCCCTGCCTTTGCCTAGGTCTGGAGCAGCAGGGGAGCCGCAGGGCTGATTTGCAATGACACTTCTCATCTGGGCATGCCCTGGGAATGTTTCATAACCAGTAACAGGGAAAGCCCCGCTTTTCCCTGAAAATGCCTCACCTGTCCCCATTCCAGGAGCACCTGGGGGCTATAAATACAGGGAGGGGGAGCACAGGACCCTCCCTGCAGGACCTGCCCCAGCTGTGGGGGTCTGAGGTTGTCCCGGCTGGGGAGCAGGAGCTGGCTGGTAAGGGGGAGCTGCTGCTGGGGGGTCAGGCATCCTTTGTGCTGCTTTGGGGGGGTGTTGGGGATGGAGCGGCATGGTCACAGGCAGCAGTGCTTTGGGGAAGTCTGGGGGTGTTGGTACATCTCGAGTTTTCTGGTGTTTGTGTCTGGGGGCTCCGAGAAGAGCTTTGTCTGTCCTGTGGTGCTGTCCTGCATCTCCCTGGGTGTTCAGATGCTCAGGCAGAGGGTTCTGCTTTGAAAGGGAATTTTGCTGATGGTTGGGCAGCAGAATTTAACCTCTGTGACTATATTCCAGTTTTCTATAAGATCACTGAAATCACAGCTGCTAGCTGGGGGCCACTGGTGCTTCTTTGGTGCACGATGGGGTCCCAGTGGCTTTGTGAGAAGGGAACAGGAAGCAGGGCTGGGCTGTCCCCCCAGGACACAGCTACAGACCCCTGCCTCGCCCCGTGCTGAGGACGGCTGGGCTGCAATGCAGACCCCTGCCTTGTCCCGTGCTGAGGATGGCTGGGCTGCGATGCAGACCCCTGCCTCATCCCGTGCTGAGGACAGCTGGGCTATGACACTTCTTGCTGCAGGACACACTGTGGTGGCCTCCTTTCCTGGCCAGCATAGAGGGGAGCTCTGGGGAGGGACATGCATGTCCCCTCGCAGTGTCCTGCCTTCCCGTGAAGCCCCCAGCGCCGCACGCAGCCCTCGAGCAGCATCCGGAGCTGGCAGCTCCATTGGCTTGTCCTCTGCTTTCCATCTTGACGTGATCTCCACACACAGAATAAACTCATGCCATATTCCCCAACAGACAAGAAAATGCCCACGCTGGAGGAGAGGCAGCTGTAATTGCATCCAGGTGCCCAGTGGTGGCTTACAAATCCTGGAGAGTGTGGGCTGCATCCCACATGTGGGTACAAATCAGCACCATCAGGTGCAGGCAGCTCTGGGGTACACCAATGTGATGAAGGAAACGGGGTACGTGGTGCTTGTGTCTGGTCCTGGGGCGAGCTGGGCTGCCTGGTGCTGGGTGAGATTATTCTCTGGTTTAACTGGAGCTGGGGGGAGAGGAGCCCAGTGCCTAGCCCCGCTGGGAGCAGGCAGCGAGGTGTTTTTAGGAAAATAAGAGTTGCTTAATGAAATAATTAATTAACCAAACAATTTACTTGTGAGCAACCTGCTGGGAGCAGTGCCTGTCCGAAGCAGGACAGGGCATGCTGCTGGCATGTCCCCGCTGTGAGGGTGTCTCTGGGGTTCCTGCCACAGGTGAGGACTGGATCCCCCAGCCCTGATCCCACCTTGTCACTGTCCCCGGTCCCCCCTCATACCCCCATGGCTCCCGACAGTGAATGTGCAAGATGTACAAGTGGTGTGGCTGCTGGGAGGAAACCAGCTCCACTCAGTTTATTTGCATTTCTTGGTGCAAAAAAAAAAGTATTCTTTGAACCGTTCTGAAAATGCAAGCTGCTTCTCTGTTTGGATCATAAATCTTGCCTGTGCACTCGAAGGGACGTGGTTTCCAAAGGAGGAGGGGTGCTGGTCTCAGCCCCCTCCAGTGCAGGGTTAACCCCACTGCCAGGGGTATTTTGAAATGTCACCCGATCATTGGGGTGCTGCTGGTGGGGCTGCAGTGGGTGGTGGGCTCGTGGTGGTGCTGCTGCTGTTCCCTGAAATGGAAAATAACTCCCGAAACACACAGGGCGTGTTTAGAGAGGAGACATTGCTTTATTCCATGCAGGGTGCAAGGTGGAGGTTTTTCTCAAACAAAATGTTTGTTTTGTGTCCATGGATCTTCCTGATGTGTCTGGATCATTGTTCATTCCTAACAACAGCAAGCCTAGAGCTACACAGCACCTAACTACACAAGTACCTGCCAGAGAAGTGAAAGGATATTACCATTCCAATACCCAATAAGGTAAAATTTTGTACACAATCAATATAAAAAAAGGATTCTCCAGTAACCCAGGTGCAATTCATTGACTTACTCTTCTCAGATTGCAATTGTAAAGGATTCAGGGTTTTACAGCCCACTTATTCCTTCCTTGACTCGAGTGTGGNTGTTTTACAGCCCATTTTTTTTGGGGAATTCCTTCCTTGACTCGAGTGTGGTGAATCCAAGGTCCTACTCCATCGAGTTTCACTGCTGCGTGGGTAGTCAGGAGGACTTGGAAAGGTCCTTTCCACCGTTCTTCCAAAGGCTCTTCGCTCCAGGTTTTCAGGTAAACCCAGTCTCCTGGTTGAGAGCTGTGCCCAGCAGTGTCCAGACCCAGAGGTACTCTGGGTTGAAGGAACCTTCTGAGAGAAAATAAAACTTTCCCCAAAGAAATGACATATTCTTTAAGGTATTGCTGCCCAACGATTTCCTCAGATGCTGGTTCATGGTTTGCAGTTTGATAAGGCCTCCCGTACAGCATTTCAAACGGGCTAACTTTCTCCTTGGATTTAGGAGTGATCCTAACTCTCAGCAACACTAACGGGAGAGCATCTGGCCACTTCAGCTGAGTTTCCTGACAAATCTTGTTTAATCGCCTCCTAACTGTTTGATCCACCCTCTCCACTTGACCTCTAGATTGTGGCCTCCATGGAGTGTGTAAATCCCAAGGAATTTCTAACGCCTTCGCCAGTGTTCCTATTATCTTAGCTACAAAACAGGGTTCTCTGCCTGAAGACATCCCTATAGGAATGCCAAACCTAGGGACAATCTCTTCCAGGAGTATTTTAACTACTTCTTTTGCCTGGTTGGTGCGACAAGGGAAAGCTTCTGGCCACCCAGAAAAAGTGTCTAGGAATACCAGGAGATACTGATACCCACTTTGCCTCGGAAGTTCAGAAAAGTCTATTTGCCAGTAATCACCAGGTGTGTTTCCCTTGTGGATCTTTCCGGGAGGTTGTCTGGGTTGCACCTGAGGATTGTTTCTCTGGCATATCTCGCACTTTCTCACGATGCTCTTTGCTATTCCTCCCATTCCTACACCCAAGACTTGTGATTTTAGATTATCAAACATAGCTTGTGTTCCCCAGTGAGTATTTTGATGCTTTTTTGCCATAACTTCTCTTAAAATCACTGAAGGTAGTATTACACAATTGTCTTCAGTGATCCACCACCCCTCCTGGTTCCTTTGGGCATTCAGTAACTGGGCTAACCGATTTTCTTCTTTATTATATTTGGGAAGCTCACACAATTCCCCATATTTTTTGGGCCATATTCCTAATCTCGATTGTTTAGCTGCCCTTTTTGCAGCTTGGTCAGCCCATCGGTTTCCCATTATTACTGGAGTGTTACCGATTTGATGAGCTTTGCAATGTATTATCGACATTTGTTTAGGCAAGCTGATGACTTGTAATAATTTTCGAATGAGTTGCCCATATTTTACTGGTGTTCCTTGTGCCGAAAGCAATCCTCTTTCCTTCCAAAGTGCTCTGTGGGCATGGACCACTCCTAATACATAATTGGAATCTGTCCAAATGTTTACAGTTTTTCCTTCTGCCAATTCCAGGGCTCTTATTAAAGCGATCAGCTCAGCTTTTTGGGCAGAGGTGTTAGCTGGCAAGGGGTTTGCTTCTAACACCTCTGTGTCTGTAACTATTGCATACCCAGCTCTCCAAGCTCCATTAATCACTAGCCTGCTTCCGTCCACAAACAAATTTAGTTCAGCTGTGTCTAGTGGTGAGTCTTTCAAATCCGTTCTGCTTGGATACTCTCGTTCAATTGCTCTCAAACAATCGTGCTCCAGTTTGATCTTGCCAGGTGTGGGCAGTAAGGTGGCAGGGTTCAGAGCTGAAGTCACTTTCAATTCAATATTGTCCTGTGCCAGTAACACAGACTGGTATTTCACCATTTGTCCAGGGGACAACCAATGCCTTCCTTTCTGTTCCAAAATTGCAGTTACCGTGTGTGGCACTTGAACTATCATTTTCTGTCCCAAAGTCAGTTTGCGTGCCTTTTGTACAAGCAAGACGGTAGCGGCTACTGCTCTCAAACAAGAAGGCCATCTCTGACTCACTTGGTCCAATTGCTTAGAAAGGTATCCCACAGGTCGCCTGCATGACCCGAATTTTTGGGCAAGGACTCCCAAAGCAATATGCTGTCTTTCAGTAACAAAGAGCTCAAAGGGTTTTTCCATACTGGGAAGCCCTAAAGCAGGCGCAGACATCAAGGCTAGTTTTACCTCATTGAAGGCTTCCTGACATTCTGGTGTCCATTCCAGAAGCTCCCCGGTACCTTTTACAGCCTCATAAAGTGGTCTGGCCACCAGGCCAAAATTGGCGATCCATAGGCGACACCATTCGACCATCCCAAGGAATGCTTGTAATTCTCGCTTTGAAGCCGGCTCCGGCACTTGGCAGATTGCCTCCTTTCTTTCGGTGCCTATGCTCCGTTGTCCTTGAGCAATAGTTAAACCAAGATAAATTACAGTCTGCTGAGCAATCTGAGCCTTTTTCTTAGATACTTTATATCCAGCAGCCCCCAAGAAATTCAAAAGGCTGATAGTAAATTGAATTGACTCTTGTTGAGTCGACGTACCCAGCAAGATATCATCAACGTACTGTAACAAAGTCACTTTTGGATTCTCTTCTCGCCAGCTCTCTAATTCTTTTGCTAATTGGTTGGCCAAAATAGTCGTGGTATTTTTAAACCCCTGAGGAAGGACAGTCCAGCACAATTGTGTCCTTTCTCCTGTTCTCGGATTTTCCCATTCAAATGCAAATAGTTTCTGACTTTCTGTTTCCAGTGGTATGCAAAAGGAAGCATCCTTCAGATCTAGGACAGTGAACCACTGGTCGGTTTCTTTAATTTTAGCCAAGAGCGTATAAGGATTTAGTACCACAGAGTGGATATCCTGAGTAATCTGATTTACAGCTCGTAAATCTTGGACCACCCTATACTCATTGGTCCGAGGTTTCTTTACAGGCAGAACAGGGCTGTTATATTCTGATTGACATTCTCGCAGGAGTCCATGAGCCATAAAGTTCTCAATCAAGGGTTCTAACGCTTTTCTTGCCTCCAGATTAATTGAACGTTGTTTTTGTCTTACCGGTTTAGCGCCAGGCTTTAAAGCGATCGTTACCGGTTCCGCAGCTTTGGATAGTCCAGGAACCCCTGAAGCCCACACCAGAGGTGTTACCGCATTCAGCACGTCCTCTGGAATCTCCTCCGCCGTGGGTGTCTCTTTCTGTAACAGAAGAACTTGCGCCTCCAAGGCTTTTTCTGCTGGGATTTCCACACGGATGTTGTTGCCTTTTTCAAACGTTACTTGAGCATCCAATTTACTTAGCAAATCTCCTTCCAAGAGAGGCATCGGGCAATCAGGAATATATACAAATTTGTGAGTCAGTCTCCTATTTCCAATTCCACATTGAATTGGTTGAAAGAAAGGTGGAACTTCTTTCCTCCCTGTCGCCCCAATCACAGGCATTTCTTGTTTATTCGATTCACCTTTACGTGTGTTTAATACCGAATATGTGGCTCCTGTATCACTGAAAAATTTTATTTCCTCGTTCTCCAGCTTCAGAGTGACCAGGGGCTCTGTTGGGGAGTCTTCCAAATCTGCCCCCGGTCCCTGGAAACCCAAATCCTTGTCTAATGTTAACAAGTCTGTTACATGGGGATTTTCCTGAGCTCCCCGATGCTGATTCCGGGGACACTCCCTTTTCCAGTGTCCCTTCTGCTTACAGTACGCACACTGGTCCCAGTCTAAAGGTTTACTCCTTCCTTGCCTGAATGGGGCTTTATGATATCGTCCTGGGCGGTGGGGGGGAGTTGTTCTAAATCCACCTCCACGTCCTCTGCTTTTTCTGTTACCCTCAGCTATAGCTAACAATTGTACTTTTCTGTTATCTAGCTTAATTTGTTCCTTTTCCTGTTGCTTATTTTCCTCTTCTTCCCTGTCATTATACACTTTCCAAGCCACCTCTAATAATTTATCAAGAGACCTCGCATCCGCTCCTTCTATCTCTTGCAGCTGGCTTTGAATGTCTGGCTTAGATTGTCCCACAAACAAATTTACAAAAATTAATACATCAGCTTCCTTGTCAGGATCTAATTCTGTATATTTTCTAGCTGCTTCACATAAACATTCAAAGAATGCAGATGGATCCTCACTTTTCCCTTGTACCACCTCATATAATTTAGAAAAATTGTTCTGTGTTGGTATTGCGTTCTTTACACCAAACAGTATTAAACTTTGATATTGAGTTATCAGTAACCTCTGAGTGGGATTATTTGGGTCCCAATCGGGATTGGTGGGAGGGAAATTATATTGTATCCTGCCTACCTGTGCATCCTGATCATGAACTCTTTCTGCTTCTTCCTTAGCTTTAACCAAAACCACCCTTTGGTCCTCATATGTCATCAGGTATCCTAATACCATGTGAATTCCTTTCCAATCCAGATTGTGATTTTCAATTATTTTTTCTAATACTTTAGCCACCTTTCCAGGATCCTCCCGATATATCCCTGCCATTTCTTCCCAAGCCTCTAAATCTGTCGTTGAAAAAAGAACCTTAACACCCACTGATTCCTCTTGTGGTCCTGCTGTGAAGGTGCCAGCAGGACCTCTCCTTCTCTCCTTGTTTGACCTGCTAGAGGACTAAAATCCCTCCCTTCATCTTCCTCATCACTGGTCCTTTCAACGTTCACTCCTCCTTGTGCACCTCCTTCACCCCCATTTTCATGACCATTATTATCGGCTGCCCCGTTCCTAGGAGCAACCAGGACCTGCACATCTTCCCTTTCTTCTGGAGCATCCTGATGTTTCTGACATCGCTGTCCTATGCTATGAGCAGAGCAACATCTCTTTAAGGGTTTCTCTTTAAGACTTTCCCAAGCTGACATATTCGCATCCAAGCCACATTCTTTCCAGCTTTTCCAATCATCTCGCAAAGCAAAGAACAGATCAGCATATGGTAATTCATCCCATTTCTCTTCCCTCCTACAGAATAATACCAACTGTAAAATAGTATTACAGTTTAGAGTTCCATTTTTAGGCCATTTCTCCTGATCTTCCAGAGCATACTTTGGCCACCGTTGATTACAATACATAATAAGTTTTTTCTGGGTTAGGTGGTCTCCTCCAAATTCCCTCCAACGACTTAAAATACACCCCAAAGGAGAAGCTTTAATTACCCCTCCTTCTGCAGAAAACATAGTATTTCCCGTTATAACAGTTTATGATATAAAACCACAATGCACTTAAAAACATCAACAGAAAATGAAACAAAAACCCCGAACAACCAAAAACCAAGTGAAAACCCCAATTTTCCTGCTCTGGTTGTCACTGTTATAACACAAGAGAGATACCAGCCACAGGGCCAGACCTAAAAGGTAATTCCTCTGATCCGTACCTTAACGGGTACAAGTTTCTCAGGGATTTCTTAATGAGCAATGTCTCTAATGATCCGACACGGCCAGTCACTCACCACCCACCGGGGAAATCGCGGGGGAGTCCCCGGACAAGGCATCCGGTATGTGCTGGAGTCCGACGAGCGATTCCCACCGGCGGTAGCAGGAGACGAGCAGAGTCTGATCTCAGAAACTGAGTCCAATCTGGGGGGGCCAAAACAATTCCCTGAAATGGAAAATAACTTCTGAAACACCCAAAGCGTGTTTAGAGAGGAGACATCGCTCTATTCTGCGGTGGGTGCAAGGTGGAAAGTTTCCACAAATCGAGCACACGGCCAAGAGTTGGATCATGGATTTATACAAAAAGATTCTGGAGCCCCACCTACCCAACACAGTTATTCCTCCTCTCTAATGCATAGTCATTAGGCGACAATAAATAGAATTCTCACGCCTGCGCACTCAGAAATGCTGAGCCGGCAGAGATCCTTTGTGCCTGCGCGAGGGTTGAGGTGGTGGTTTGGGAATGAAAACCCATCCTCCCATTTTCCTTTTAGGGTGTTGAGTTATCCCAGACCCGGTTTGTTTGTACTTCATCAACTAAGTTCTAAACAGCGTTGCTTTGGTAACCAGAGACTGGCGGTTACTGTTTGACCAGCTCAGCACAATAGCATCAGTCTGGTGATGTTTACTCAAGGTTCAAATGTTCCTTTACTTGATTTTACAGTTTCAAAACTGTTTTCCTCTAGGAAAGGAGCCCACGGAGCAGTGCCGTGGAGGTCGTTTGTGTCTCGCTTAGAACAGATGCTTTCAGTCAAAAACTATTTCAACAAACTGAAAGATAAACGAGATAAGCAGGATGCACGGATACATATGATTTATGTAGTTGCCCAGGATGTCCCAAATCTTTCGAGAACTCCAGGATGTCCTAAATCTTCAAGGACTCTGTCCCTTGATTAGAAATTCCTCAACTAATAATTTTCAACACTTGTAAGAGAACATTCTCAAGGCTAGCTGTCTGGCTAAATACACAAATGCTTGAATGCAAGTCCTTATGTCAAAGGTTCAGCTAAGAGCCCTAATTAACCTTGATGCTAACGAACTGGCTCGGAGTTTAACTGTAAGCCAGCAGTGTTAACATCCACCCTGAAACACTTCTGCTCCAATCTTGCTCTAGTTGCATACCAGGGAGTGTTTTTTGTACATTTTATGTAGACATTACATGAATTAGTTTCCCAAAAAACTTGTGTATTATAATAATTACATAATGATAAATTCCCCCAAATCATTAACATATTATAATAATTCCCCCAAATCATTCACATATTGTCTGTCTTCTTTTTCCACTGCCTCCCCAGGCCAGATCTGTTCCAAGTTGATTGCTTGGGCACATCTGTATCTGCAGGAATGAACCCCATTCTTATCTCCCCAAAACATTCACAAGGTGCTTTGCGACAAACCCACCCACCACCACCCGGTACAAAACCCCTGGGAGGTGTGAGCCCAGTTCCCCGCTGGATGCGGGGATGGATGGAGGCGTGCTGCGATGTGCTGTTTGGAGATTTATTGGTGTAATGAAAGTGCCCCGTGAATCACCGTCATGTTGCAATGATGCTCTGTAAATAACACGGGGAGCTGGTGTGAGCCGGGTGGTCCGGCGCAGGGGGGCTGCAGGGGTGCCCCCAGCCCTGCCCCTCCTCTGGCATTAACCTTCTGGCAGGGGTGTGGGCAGGGGGTGCTGCATTGTTGCCCTTCCTCGCCGAGGCCAGAGCTGCAGATGCGTTTGCAGATAAAGGTTATTCCTTCCGCTCCCCCGCGGGCTGGGCTTTCCCAGCGTTTCCAGGCTCGGCGGAAATCCGGGGGTGCTGAACCCCGCTGCGGAGCATGCTGCGTGCAGGGCTGGCTGTGCTGAGAAGCCAGTTTTGTGCATTTCTCTGTAATCCTAAACCTTCTCTAGAAATCAGTGCAAACTGACAGTTGTCCCCCATCTGGGGTTTTTCTCCTCCTCCTGCCAAGGTTTCAGCCACCAGCTGCATTTGCAGAGGAGGAGGAGATGCAAACCCAGCTGCAAGCGGGCTGAGGGGGTTTTGCTCAACAGGAAAAATCCCCCTTTTCCGGAAAAACATCCTCTGACTTTCAGAGCAGGCAGCATCGCTGCAGTCTGCTCTCCTGGTCCCTTCTTCTAATTTGGGGCTGAGGGAAGGCTGAGCACCATCCTCCTCCTCCTCTGCGCACCCTCACCCAGCTTGAGGTTCCTCACCCTGTCACCCCCAATGACGTGGGTATTGCTGGGGCTCCCTCTGCTTCTACAGCGCTCTTATCTTGGGGAAAAAATCATAAATAAAAGCTAAAAGACAACTTTAATAGTGCAATATTTGAGACGATAGGAAGAGAAGCGCTGGGAGAAAAATTGCTCTTGGCTGTGGCATAGTTAGGGTCCCAAGCTGCCTCTCAGGGATGTCAAAGTGGGGAAAAAAAACCATAAAACCAGGATTTTGTGAGCTTGGCTGATGTGTGCTGTGCTCAGGCAGGAGAAGGACAGGCTTACACCATGGCTGGCACAGCAGAGGCTCTTTTAGGACAGACATTGAGGTTATTCAGTGTCCTGGGTGCAGCCGAGACAGAGTTAACTTTCTTCATAATAGCGACTAAGAGGCTGTGCTTTGGATTTGTGCGAGATGGTCCCATCGGCAAGCGGGACAGTGCATAACCAGGCAGAAAAAAACAGGCACAGGCTGAAGTGCTGCCCAGAGCCAGCGCCTGTAACCGGCACAAAGCGTTCCAAGTCCGGAGAGGGTTGGCAATAATCTCCACATTCCGTAGCTTTTCTTAAGAGGGGGAAGAGAGGCAAGCCTGAAATAATTACCCACACAAGTAGTTATTGAAATGTTCTTTACTGCGAGCACTGATCTCTTACTGTATTTAACAAGATGATTTTGGCTCTCGGCGCATAAAAGCAAGCAATGATTAAAGCTCTTGTTTCCAGGATCCATGAGCCAAAGTGCAGAAGTCTATCGCTAGATCCAAGTCGGAGCTTGGCAGCCAGCTCCTGCCCAGGGCGTGGGCCAAGGCAAAGTGGCTCTACTCGGTATTTTGGGGTGCTGGGGAGTGCAGTGGGTGCTGGTCCTCACATCCCGCAGATGTTGGGTGCCTGGGGGAATCTCCAGCAGGGAGGATGTGTGCCTCCAGCCCTGGAAGTGAGTTTGGGGGTTTTGCAGGGGGTGGAAGATGCTGCAGCTCCTCGGGGCTGGGAAAGGTTCCTTGGTGGTGGAAAAGGGCAGGTGCTGAGCACGGGGGGCAGCTGGGGAAATGGGGCCAGTGGGTGGCTGCTGCCGTCTCCCTCTGTGTCCGTGGAGCAAGAAAAGATTTTGGGGGGGGGCTTGGGAAGGCGCAGGCAGCGGTGCAAAGCCAGGGGCTTGGCTGGGGGCAGAGCTATCGGACAGTTTGTGCTGTCTGGAGTCGGGGATCTTGCTTTGGTCTCCAGGTGTCAGTGAAATCGGGAAGTAAACCTCCCAAACACCAATGTGATGTTAAGAAGGAGGCATTGCTTTAGTACAGCTGGATGCTCGGGGAATAATTCTACCTATCCTGCGTACCTTCCTTTGCAGAGGTAACCCTTTTATACAGCCCATGGATTTGTATCCAATATCCCCGGAAAAGCTATACATATTCACACAATTTCCCAAAACTAATTATAATATTTGCCCTCCCCTTCATGCATGCCCAATTATCCAGAGTGGGGGTCTTTGGGGGTCTTGAGGGTCTGCAAATTCACCCGTCCTCTATTCAACTGGCCAGAGTTCTTAGAGTTTTTCATATATGGTCTTAGAACCAGGTCATCTTGGTCTTTAATCTTTCTTGGCCTGCAATCGCTGGCCTCGGGCCAGTTTTCCTTCATCCTCAGGGCGGTCTCTTTGTTAGCACCTGAATTCATTGCTTACAAGTATGCAAGGATTAGACAAACAAGATATTTCAAGGCTAACAGTATAAACCTAGTATCCGTGACTACTTCTAAGGTCTGCAATTAGTCATTAACCCTTCTGTAACACAGGGTGTCTCAGGCTGTGCCACCCTCCTTGGGGCAACAACCAGTTAAGTGGGAAGGAGACTTCCCCTGGGGAGAGCCCATCAGGGCATCACGCTCACCCTCGGGCAAAACTCAGCAGAGCTGATGAAAGCACCCTTTTGTGCTGTGCTGTGTACTGCTGCCCTGAGATGAACAGGGATCAGCATGGCCAGAGCTCGCAGCATCGCTGGGGACATTGCAACAGCCCCATTGCTGCTGGCATAGCAGAGGATGTGGGGATGCTGCAAGGTGCAGGGTCCGTGTGCCAGCAGAGGATCTGGGGATGCTGCAAGGTCCCTGTGCCAGCAGAGGATCTGGGGATGCTGCAAGGTCCGTGTGCCAGCAGAGGATCTGGGGATGCTGCAAGGTCCGTGTGCCAGCAGAGGATCTGGGGATGCTGCAAGGTCCGTGTGCCAGCAGAGGATCTGGGGATGCTGCAAGGTCCCTGTGTCAGCAGAGGATGCAGGGATGCTGCAGGTGCCACCAAAAGTGCTGCAGCTGCTACATGTGCAGTGTCACCCAGGCAGCACAGCAGGATCCGTGCACAAAATCTGCTCTTGATCCCCAGGTTTGCACAACTCCACTGCTCCCCTGTAACCTGCTCTGCTCCCTGATTAGGGACCTTCTCTGAGCTCTGCCCAGCGTGGACAGGCAGCTCCAGCGATGCTGATAGCAGTAGGAGCTGGGCATGTATTCAAGCCCCAGAGACTGGCTTCTTGCTGGCATAAATCAACCTTGTTTGGTTCAGCGCAGCTGCAGGATTGAGCCCAGGTCAAGACGTGGTTCAGATCCTCCTACTTTGCTTGTTAAGCTCCTGTCCTTGAGGACGGTGTCAGTTCGCCTTCCAGCTAAGATAAATGAGTCCCGGTGTAGCAACACTAAATTTATCCAGCCTAGTGCCTGGCTTTCCCAGGTCTCTCTTCTTGCTGCAGGACAGGGAGAGCTTCCAGGGACCGCTGAGAGGGACAGTTCTGCGTCGACAGCATTATGCAGAGTCCCCTGTTGCCTTTCCCCTGGAAAAAGTGCGAGAATTCAGACACTGAATAAATTCCACAGATGTTAACTATGCTAATGAAGCCACTGCTTCTACACAGGGGTCTTATGTGCCGCTTTCCTCTTCTCCCCAAGTGTGGTCAAATCAAACCAAAAAAGATCCTTGCAGAGAGCTTTTATTTCTAGCAGTGGCCTCCTGGATCTCCTGGAGCACGTGGTGCTGAGGGTGCTGGGGGGGATCCAGCTCCTGGGGTGACTGCGTGTCCCTCGGGTGCCTCCCCTCCAGCTGGGACACAGTCGAGCCATTGCTTTTTGTCTGTCGCTGCCCTTCTGGCATTAACTGGGAGCATCCCATGGTGGCCACAGGGCTGCATCCTGTGTCCCCACAGCACTGGCCATCCTGGCTGGGAGCCCTGTGCCAGCCCAGGGCACAGCTGGCACTGGGACCCACCTGGGAGCTGGACTGGCTCTCTTGGCTTCGTTTTGGATTTCAGGAGCAGGTCTGTCAGCCCTGTGCTGCTGGTGCAGCCCTGGGGGTGGCCCTGGCAGATGGGCAGCTTTCGGCCGTGTCCTCTGCTCGCTGAGATGAGTTGTGCTTGTTGGAATTATTTACTGCACTGATCAATAACTACGATAGGCAGCAGGCTGTATTTCATGAACGCAACACCATCCATGTGCCTACTGCTGTATTTCAAGAGCATAAATAACTCTGGGGCATCAGCAGAAATTAAAACCAAACAGATATCACTTAGAACAATTTACACCCAGAATTTTTCAGCACAGCGGGAAGGGAAGGAAGGAAACAACAGCTCCAGACAGTGCTCCTGGGCTGTGCCCCTCACTCCATCGAGCCTTTCTCCCGCTTTCCTGGGGTGCTGGGTTGGCTGCTCCCAGCTCTGGCTTTGCTCCTGCCTCCAGCCAAGGTGATATTGGCTGCTTCCCACCAGCACGGGCAAGCCACCTGCTTTCCCCACGTCCCCTCGGATGTGGGGACACAGTCCCGGGCTGGCTGCTGCCACGTGCCATGCATGAGCTGCCTTTGGCACGTCCCGCCTGCCATCGGCCCATCCCGGCGGTGGCACGCTGACATTGATTTTGCTAACGAGCAGATAATCCAGCAGCATGTGCTGCAGTCACCAGGTTGTTTGTTTTACTTCAAAATGTGATATAGATCTAATGATATGAAAACAAACGATAACAATCAGAGGGGTTATTCAGTGCAGCCCCCTCAGCGCAGGCAGCGAGCGCTCGATTCCCCTTCCCTCTGGTAACATTTAAGCGTTTCCCCTGCATCGGTGACGCAGACGTTCTTCATAAATCAGCGGAGGTAGGAGCACATTTGCTCCCCCGGCTTTGAAGAGGCGTCAGATCTCCGAACAGAGGCTTCTTGCTGGGTGATCCTCCGGGGCTGGTTCTCATTTCCTCGTAGGAGGTGGGTCTGGAGCCCATTTTGTGCATTTGGAGGGGAAGGGGGAGGAAAATGAATGACTTTGCTTCGCTGACAAAAAAAAAAAAAAAACAACAAAAAAAAAACACCCAGAAAAGCCTGAACACCACGAGCACTGTGCACCATTAGCATCCCCCTGACACAATTATTTACCAGGAAGACGCACATATCAGTTTGGCACTAAGCGCACACGGCAGGGCTGGGGCTGCGGGGCTGCTGAAGGGCTCCATGAGCGTGACCTGGGCTCAGCACTAGCCTTGCTTTGGGACCGCTCCTGCCTAGGTGCTCAGCAGGAATGACCTCGCATTACTTTACGTGCTGCTGTGGCTTTTGCCCCGACCCTGCGAGGAGGGTGATGGCACCAAGGAATGTGCCAGAGGTGGTGGGAGCAGCTGATGGTGGTGAGGGATGCAAGATGGCCATGGTCCCCATCGCCTGCTGCCGGTCCTTGCTGGCAGGTACATCTTCTAAGGGCTCTGGTTGACCTTCGGAGACCTTTGCAAGATGTCAGCCCCTGTTATGGATCTTTGCCAGTCATTGAACATGTGGGCCCTTGGAAGAGGGGTGGTGAAGGATGGAGAGAAGGTGGGATGCCTGCGGGTCCTGGATGGGCCATTGCTTGTCTCTGCTGCGGGGTCCCCATGGTGCTGGGGGGCTCAGACAGGGTCCCTTGGCTGCCTGGAGGGTCCTCGTGACCAGTGTGGCTGTCACGGGCGCTGGCAGGGCTCCTGGACTGTGTCTCTGCTGTAGCAAGGGGTTGTTTGCTGGGGTTGCTGCTGCCAGCCCTTGGGAAGAGCCTCTGGGTGCAGCCAGCCTTTGGGAGCACCTTCTCCCAGGCAGATGAGGATGAAAGGTGGCACTGGGGAAGGGCAGCACCTGTGGTTGGAGGGCATTGCGTCTTCCTTTGTGCCTTTTAATGGAAGAAAAACTACCAAGGTGAGGCATTGAGAACCCCCAGCTTCTGGGGCAAGCTGTGAGGGAGGTGGGTGCAGGTCTCCTGCTCAGCTCTGCCCAATTTTGACTGTCTCAGAGCAAGGGTGTTAATTCACGACAGCTGCATGGTGGGACAAGGCATCCATCTCTGCACCCAACGACTCTTGTACCCCTCCTAAATCTCTCCTGTGTGTGGAGGAACAGGGAAGGGCTATCAGAGACGTGTCCCTGCACAAGCTTAATCTCCATGTTAAGGTCAGGTTGCCTGAAGAGGAGCGTAAGAGTCTTTTCCAGCTAGCCCATCACCTCTGCAGCAGCCTTGGGATGTGCCAGGCTTCTGAGGAGCTGGTCACCAAGGACAGACACCCTTTGGGCATGCCCTGGGAGAAACTTTTGTCTGGAAAGGGCTTGGGTGCTGCTCCAGGAGAGCAGCTGCCCCAGGAGAGCATCGCTGGCCACAGCCAGGACCGCCACGGTCATGCGGGCAGCCACAGCAAGGCAGAAACTCCTTGGAAAAATGTAAATGAATTTTCTGGCAGTTTTTTAAAGGTAATAGTAACACGAAGGTTGAGCTGGAACGTTTCTGCCTCGCTGGGCTGTTTCCACCGAGGAGCTGGCACCAGGCAAGCTGCTGAGTGAGGAGTCGGCATTGCCATATGGAGCTCTGCTCTGGCTGCTTGCTAAAGAAAAAAATTGTGAGGGGCCAGGACTTGGCAGCCCTTCTCCACAGAGACCACTCGTGTGAATAAATGTTACTCATCGGCGTTACTCAGTGCTACAGGACCTGGCCTGTGTTCATAAAGAACAACTGCATTTTGGCCCGGGTTCAGCAAAGCACTCGCACATGTGCACAGCGCGGAGCACACAAGCGGTGCCGGTGACTCCCCGGGAGAAATCGTGTGTTTAAACATGCTCTTTGCTGCATCTGCACTTTCATCCTACTTGACTTTTTGTGTCTTGAATCCCCTTTGGCTCTCCCAGCGGAGGAAGCCTCCGTGTCGGCGAAGCCTGCGCTCCTTCCATGTCTCTGTCTAGTTTGGCTGAAGCAGGAGCCTTATAAAAGGGGAGCTGGGGATTTGTCGGAGCAGGATGCAATGGGGAGGCTGGAGCAGGCTGGCAGGGCTACATCTGATTTATATTGCTAAGAGCAGGGGAGAGGGAGGAAGAAATTTACTGAAATGGGAAGGCTGGGTGTTTAAGAATGATAAAGGAAAAAACACAACCAAAAGCATTTTTTGTGTGTTATGTGTAAATAGTCCGTGGGAGTTTGTAGCCACAAGGTCCTCCAGAGTCTGAGTGCGGAAGATGAGATGAAGAAAGCGCGAGGCGCAGGTAACGGGGTCATCCCCGTTGCTATTAGATGGGAGATGCTTTGGAAGGGAATCGGACGTGAAGGCTGGAAATCACAAACCCATCGCTCGTGTCCCAGCAGGCTCCTGCTGCCTCTCTGAAACCACGGATTTATCCATGAGACACGAGATCCCTACTCAGCCGGGCTTTCATCCACGCGGCGACGGCTGCTCCTCTGTTCCTGTGCTCATCTCTAATCTAACTCAACCGACAGCAGCGGAGTTCCATCAGGGACATACTTGGCCTCCAGTATGTACCCACGCAAGTGCCAATTTCTCCTTTTGTTTCATAAACGGGCGGTTAAGTACATGAGCGAGCCACGTGAATCAGGACAGCGATCATACGGGCGAGCTGCAGAAAAGGAAATACTAATGTATAGCAAGACAAGAACAAATTTGAAAGAACAGAAGAAACTCTTGTTAGATATGAAGCGCCTTGCCAAGCCCGTGAATCTGGATGTCGTTAGAGAGGTGTACAGTACACAGAAGAAGCCTGTAATATTTTATTCCAGGGATATGTGTTTCCGGGACAAGTTGTTAGATTGACCTCTAGCGTTCATTTTCTGCAGGGAAAACTTCTTGATAAAGTCCAGTTTTGATCAGGTCTCGTACCTTTGTGCTCTGGACAGGCTTGGGGAGGGGAGGTTTTGTTTTTCTAATGGATAAAACCTTAAAACGTCAGTGTCGGTCTGCAGGAATTTTCTAACGAGCTGGCTGACAGGCAGGCAGGCGTACCGTGGAAATGTTGACACACGATTACCTAGGATGGGGCTGGATGCGGTCCTGGCTCTCGGAGGCAACGGGAAGCTTGCCACCGCCGCACCGAGGCCAAGCGCTCAGCCAGGAGATCAAAGGTATATTTTTGCTGGAAAGTTCAGCTTGGATGGTTTGTTCAGATTTCACTGGTGCTCTGTTCACTGATTCTGTGGTGGGGAAAAGAATTCTATTTACTCTAAGATCCCAGTTTTTTCTTACAGCCATCCCCATCTGTCTTCGAGAATTATGTCCCAAGTTTTCCCCCTTATGAACTGCTCGTGCAGGGATCGAGTTTTAGCCTTGGTTGGAAACTGGAGCAGCTGAAGGTTGGAAGGGTTTCCCCCCAGTTTTGTCGCTGGAAGACGCTCATCCCATGTGTCCTAATTGGTATTGTTCAGCATCATGTGTCTCAAACTGAAATCCAGATAGAATTTATTTGGGTTTGGTTTCATTGATTTGAATAGCTGAAAATGTTTGAATGGCAGCCAACCGAAGCTAAATATCTTCTTTTTTCCTCCCAAAGCATTCTTCCCCAGTGTCAGGGAGCTGTCACTAAAAATATTTTTAATTGTTATATTTTTTAATTAATGATGTTTTGTTGGAAAATATTTGCTCATAGAAGGAGGAGGAAATTCTAGTCTTGGGGAAAGTGATGAAAATCCAAGTAATTTCACTAACCTCACTTCAATTATTCTGGAATTGTTTGCAGGAGGAGTTATTCTCTGTAGCCTGGATGCTCTCACGCTGCTTGTAGGCTCCAAAAAGCAGCACTTTCTACCTCTGTAGTTTCAGGCAAGTTAAACAGCGGGCTGAGGGCTTTAAATCTGGGGCTATTAAAGCCTATTCTTCAAAAAAGCAAGGTAGAGTGTGTGGAGGCAAAGAGAAGTGAAGAAAAAGACTTGTGGCAGTGTTTTCAAGCAGGGAATTCCTACGTGGACATCTTATTCTGAGTTTTTGCTATAAAAAAGACACAGAAGGACTAGTTCTGGGATATGTTTATTTGCTGAAAATACACCAGCTACTTAGTGACTCTCTAGAAGGTCTTACACTTCAAATGTGCTGTTTATTTTTTGGGAAAATTCTGCGATGGCCACCTGATGTGAGCTGATTTTAGCACATGGGCTGGCGCTGACGGCTTGTTGTCCTCTCCGGGTTGTGCTGCTTTGCCTGTGTTGCGTGACGATGTTTCTGCCCCATCATTGCGTGAATGTTGCAGAAGGGATTAATTAGTGCTGAAATAGTTAAGAACTGAGCTTGCTGATGAACAGACAGCCAGACCCTGCCTTGAAGAGCGAGGACTCTGCCTTCCCCCAGCATGGAGCGCTGCAGAAGCGCCGTCCTTGCTGCATTTGATGCCCTCCACTCCCTGCCCGTGGGGACGAGCGGGTCTGGTTTTAAGCAGTTTCACGTGAATTCATCAGAGAGAACAAGGAGACTTTGTAGTCTTGAGAGCAGCTGGTGTTTCAAAACACCATCCTTCCTGGACAGCTGGAAAGGGCAGAACTTACATGTCCCACATAGTTTTACACCTGAAAGAAAGCTTTCTTCTTCTCCGCCGGCAGCGGGGCTTTCCTCGTGCAGAACAGAGATGTTGGCATCCCCACCCGTGGCCTTGGCACGTCGCCCCGTTTGTTCACGTGCACGTTCGGTGCCTGAGCTGCCTGCAGGTACCAGGCACTGCTCATGCTGCTGCCCCACAGATGTACCAGCCTCAGGTCTTGGCACCTTCCCTGGACCAAAATGCCAGAATTTTGCATGGGTTAGACAAGAACCAGCCATGGTTCATGTTCATTTGCATTTAAAAATAAAACTCTGGGTTGCTGCATTTTCCCGTGCTGCAGGAGGTCGCGGTGCTGCTCAGAGCGAGGAAATCCCACTGAAATAGCACTGGGATGACTGGGGGACCAGGGGAGGGGGACGCAGGGCAAGGCGAGAGATGAACACCGCAGTGACGGGGAGAAGTTTAGATTAAATATTCCCTCAGCACACTGAGCATCTGTTGGCTGCATCAGCACCTCCATTACTTCTGCTGAAGACGTCCATCGTTACTCCATCAGCACTCCCAACTCGCAGCCAGTTCAGGTATCAGCCAGAGTAGCGGAACAGTGAATACCTTCAATAATTTGCTGCTTTTAATGCTTTCAGTCAGGCCAATTACACCAAATTACAGGTCTGCCCTTTTCATTTTACAGATTCTTTTCATCCTAAGAATGTATAAATATTCACTGAGCCCACTCAGTAAACGCTGTGGGCAGTGTAAATTTCAGAGAGCAAATATTTTTACAGTTCTCTAGCTTTGAAGATCCTTTTAAAGATGATTTCTGAAATGCCACTGCTAGTGCTGGACCGGGACTAGCATCCCCTGCATGCAAACGGGACTGATTGTCACGTAATAATTTGGTAAATGAATTACAAAATGGCATTTGCACTCCTTGACCATTCCAGTGGATGTAATTTAAATAAATCAATTTGTGAAGGCCTAATTAGCAGGGACTGTGCGGTTTGCAGCCGTGTATGGGAAGTCTCTGCTAATCACAGCTTGAAGCCGGCAGAGCGCTAAGTGCTGCAGAGTTAAAATCACTCAGACTTTTCAGGAATCAATCACTAGATCAGAAAAATACTGAACTGATATTGTTGCCCTCGCACAGAGGGTGGTGCTGGAGAGGGGAGCAGGTCCTCGTGTGCTGCGTGGCCCTCAGGAAACTGCTTCTGGTCTTTCTTTTCCCTCTGTTTTTCCAGCTGTCAAAGGGAGATAACGATGCTGATTTATTTTAGAGACCACTTTGAGGTCAATCGAGGAGGAAAGCTTGAGTAAAGCTGAGTACAAGTTGAGTAGCTTTTGGCTTTGCAGGCTCTCTTCAGTGTTTGTGTTAAAAATTCCAAACTTGGAGAACCAGCTGACAGTGTAAATTAATGGGAGACACTCAGGTTCGATGTTTGTTTGCTGTAAGCACCAGTAAAGTTGGTATTTGCTTACAGCAACCTACAGAAGTCCAAATCGCTGACCGTCCCCTATTGTGCCATGAGCTGTGCGAATGGCAGAAGTCACAGCGTCATGGTGAGACAGGTATGTCAGTCAAATGAATTCTTGCCTCAGTATCTGCAAGTTAGAAATTCAGAATCTAATCTTCCTGGGAAATAACTCTGCTCCCATGTCTGCTGCCTTTGTGCCTGTGGCCAGATCAGTGCATCCCTTTTCACGATGGCCCTGATAACATCTCCCGAGCAGGAGATATCATGGGAAAGTAAAGAGCAGTTTGTTTTGTTTTGTTTTTTTTTCAAAATGTAGGCAGACTGAAAATGGGAGTGGGACCAAAGCACAAAGCAAACCCACCCAATCATTAGATGTCGACTGAGGCTATGGGGACGCTGAGGCGCGCTGCACAACAGCATCCTTGTTCTGGTGGCTTTCAAACGAAACAATACCTGTGGCCCTGAGCCGGGGACATCGGCTGTGTTGGGTTTCACCTGCCCTTTGTGCCTGTGGGAGAAAAGCAGCTCAGCTGGGACAAAACCTAATGGAAGTGGTGACCGTGCTGGGCAGCAGCGCGGGATCCCAGCTCCGTTCAGCAAGGCTGCACTTGAGCAGGTGCTCCTGTCCCATCAAAACCTTGCTGAGACACCAAACAAGCTCAACACCTGTGAGTCCATGGGCTGTGATCCTGCTTTCACCACCCTCTACAGCAGTGGAGACCTTGCAGATCCCATTTCCATTTTTTTTCCTGGTTTATCCTGCAGTCATGGTGGTAAGAACGAGACCTGTACCTTCGCCAGCATATCCCAGCTACCGTACGAGTTCTCCTTCCATTCAGTTAGGATCCCATCACCATGTTCATTATCTTCTGCTTGTTCATTAGCTTGAGATAATTAAAACAACAGAACTAACAACAACAAAAAAAGGACCTCATTCTGTTTACTGGAGACTTCAAACCTATGGAACAGAGTTAGATCCATGGATCATACTGTATGAAAGGTGACCTGAAAAACCCCCACCTAGGCTGTCAGTTCTCTGGCATGCCATTTGTCATCAGCACGGTGTAATTATCGTGGACTTTAGTGGCACAATAAATATGAGAGCACAGGTGGTATCCATTTTCAGCTGTTTAATTGAAGAAATGAAAGATCCTGTAATACGGAGTCAACGCAGGGAATTTTTCAGGCTGCACTAAAAACTTCAATAGCCCTGACCTTGAGGTCATAAAATTACTCATCAGGAGTAAAATGGTTTATGATACAGAAGTGAAGAGTATTGATTTTATAAAAAAATAATTTTATATGCAATATAAATGGACAAAATGGCTCACTCTAGTCTTCTGCAGGGCCTGAACACCCAGGATTGCTGTGCTCAAATCAATACAAATCATATCTTAAAACATAAATTTAATTCATTTATAAAATGCAGGCTGCCATATTTTTTTTTCCTTAGACCTACAACTAGGGAATGGTTCCTCCAAAGCTTTGTCTTGCTGGTGCGTTGTGCATTTATCATTGGAGCAGAATAAGCCCAACTGTAGACTCCGAGACTGGTGCTTCGTCGGCTTTAGGTCCAGGGATTTGGGACCCGACAGCGATCCCCCTGAGTGCATTTGTTCAGAGAAAAATCCATCCAGGGCCTGCTGTGGAATAACACTGCAAGGAAATACAGGAATTTTGTTAGAACAGCCAGAAAGAGATGCAATCGGTGGCTCAAATCAACGCCCTGCCTGGGAAACCTGCTGTGTGTGGGGCTGGAGCTGCTCCCCCGGGGTAGGGACAGCAGGGGACACGGGTAAAGCCCCACAGACCTGAGGACTCACAACAAGCGAAACCCACGCTCTGAACTTTCAGCTCCAGACCTGACGCAGTGCTCGCTGACTGAAGCTGAAGCCGGTGGTGCTGTGCTCTGGGCTGAGCACCCTCCCTCAGGTATGGGAAAGCCCCAGAACTCCATATTTCTGGTGGTTTGGTTGGTTTTTTCCGGCATCCATCCTCTGAACCCCAGGGCAGTGGCTGGTGCCTGCTGTGTGGAGCCCCCGGCCGCCCTCACACCACTCCCCTCACGCCCTCGAAGGAAGGCCACATGCAGCTAGAGGGTGCGAAGCCCTTTTCCCGCCCTGGGCGCTCGCCGCCATTTTGTGTCTCAGTCTCGAGCATTTCACTCCTCTCAGAGCGCTCCCTTCCCATCCCGGCTGGTCTGTGTCTCCCCTGCGACCCCGTGGTGGTGGGTGGGTTTGTGGTAAGGACTTCTGCCTGCCCAGCCTCCAAGCTGACGCCACCCCTGCCTGTATGGGATGACGGCCATGTGTTGCTCAGGCTCGGGCAGGGAAAGGAATGAGGGTGATGATGGATCTGTGCAAGAAAAATCTCTTCACAGCGTAGAGCCTGGCCTGGGTTTGGGCATGCAAGCTTGTCCGGTGCCAGACAGCAGTTTGGGATGGGGTGGTGGTGCCAAAGGCTTCACACTGTTATTAATTGTGATTTCCATCTCGCCCTTTCTCTCAGGAGAAGGCCTGATCCCGGGTGCTGGTGAGAGGAAGTTCCCTCAGCTGTCCGTGAGGGGAGCAACCGCACGCTGCAGCTTCCCCCTGTCAGGGCCGGCAGCATTTTAAATCCGAAATTGCCTCTCTAATCTTCCTTCGGTCCACGTGTTCCAGCGCTGTTTCCCTTAGCCTGACTCAGCTGAGTGTGAGGTATGTCATTTAACAATATTTAACTTCCTTTGAGGCAAGAATATTAACAGAGGGACAGTTGAGGTGACTTTCCGAGGGAACTGAAGGTGAATTCTTCCCTATAATGGGATGGGAACAGGTTTGAGGGCCCCACTGTTCAGTAAGGGAGATTTGGGATATCTTTCTGTGAGAGTTTATTTTGAAATGCTCTTTTAGAGAAATCACTTTCTTCTCAGATAATTGCTTAATTTTTTTTTAAAGTATAGACTGTCTATGCCTTTTCTAGCGCTCAACAGACAGTTATCCTAATGCCCAAGGAAACGGTTAACAATTCTCACACCAGGTGCCAGGTATAAAGACTGCGAAAGCCATTCAAGAATTCTGTTGTAAAGCTTGAACAGCATCCTCTGAAAAATGTCAGCAGTTCTCTCATATTAAAGGTTATGATTTGGACAACTTGATGGTTCCTTTTACAAACAAATAGAATCTAACAAATATTTGCTAACTATCAGTAATGTCTCTGAGGGTACTCATGAAATAATAAGAGGCATTCAGGCAGGCTAACAAAGCATCCACGCCCGACTTTGGCATTAACAGAGCGGAACTGGGTGTTCAATAGCTCACAGGAATGGGCACTAACGCAATGTTGGCAGCCGGAAATTTTTTTTTATTTATTTTAATAAATTTAAAACTTTTCTACTTTTCAGGAAGGAAGGAACTCACATTTTAAAATAGTTTAATATTAAGTCCAAAACCTCAATTAAGACAGTTTGCAATGCAACGCTTTTCTTTCCTCTCATGGAAATGTCCTTTTATATATGAACTGCCTCATTAAATTCAGTTGTACTTCCCAGACAGGAGAAGGAGGGTAAATATTTTTCAGAGGCTGGTGCTAATGGAGTAATTTAATGCAGAATAAATAAAAATTACAGACCTTTATTTGAGAAGCCCAGGTAGAGCAGTTACAGTAAAATTCATAACTTACATTGCCAAATACAAACAATAAAGAACTGTCTGCTTCAGATGGCTTGAAGTGCTTTTTATTGAAGACAGATGCTACTTAGGTCAAAATATTTGTGTTAAAAAATAACTTCTTCTCACTATGAATAGTTTTAAGTGATTTGTTTAGATTTTCAAAAAATCTAAATTAGTTTTCTCAAGTTACAGATAAAGAATGGCTTATTATAGTTCTGCACGGGACTTTGTTGCACTTTCAGATCTGCATCCAAATCTTGCTCGTCCTGTAAGTCTCATAGACATAGTACTTTTGTTCTCAAATGAAATTGTATATGACTGTATTATATTACTGCAAAATTATATAATTGACGTGTATTTAGATACTAATAGCATTAGTATAATTGTTAGATATAAAGTGCCTTACCTTCTTTGTGTAGAAACCAGCAAAATGAAAATTGATGCTGTTGTTGTCCAGAGTATGTGGCTACCAGAACTGTAGATATTGACTGGACAATTCAATGTCTGAAAGTCTCAGAGGCTTCTTTGTAATGTTTTAAATGAATGCTGAATTAGTCAAGACATGTACAGAGTCAGCATTATGTAGTCACAATACATCTGTAACCTATAATGGTCTTTCACAACAAGCTATGAACCTAAGGCCCAATCCTGCAGTCCTCACTTGTGTGCTCAGTTCCTCTGAGCTAAATAACAACAGCCCTGAATTATTCAAACAAAACTCCTGTTGAATCAGATAGGATTGTTTCTGTTTCTTTAGAACAAAAACCAGGTTTTGTGGTTGTCAGTTTATAAGGAGCTAAGAATTTTGCTTGTGGAAGTACAGGAGAGTAGGATGGACCAAAAAGTAAATTTGACAAAGAGCAAGGCTTTGTAGCTGTTAGATTCATACAGATATTTGAGGATTATTTTTTTTGTTGTCCCGATATGAGTAAGGACTATCATCACTGGGATAAGAGCTGAGCAGAGGAGTGTGCTGTAGAACTCAGAATTTTTCTCTTTTGGGTTTCAGATGGTTGAATAAAAAATAGGAAGTCTGGAGGGGCACAGTTTTTCCTTCTTTACTCTCCAAGATGTTTAAATACGGGAGGGGGAAGGCTACGTTGTTCTCTCTATTGTAGTACTTCCCACACTTCACCCTTTGTAGCCCACCAGCGATAACGTGTCTTCTGAGCATTCGGTGCTGCTTGGGGTGGGAGCCTGGAGAACAAACCAGAGAGTGGCACTTCCCCAGGGATTCACTGTGAGCTGGGATGTGCTGTTACAGCCCTATCTCTCACTGCAGCTCCAAGTAAATATACAGAGCTGTATGCCCCATGGAAGTCCTGATGCTTGTAAAGAAAGTGAAAACAAGGAGTCTTCCTTTTTCCACAGCTTTTTATATCGGAGGCACACAATTAAGCACTTTTTTTCCTCATTTATTTTAAATAAACGAAAGAGAAATCACAGAAAATGGATGGATTAGGAAAGGGAGTTTTATATGTCCTCACAGCTGTAGTCTTTCTAACTTTTTGTAAACTCTTGGTCTCCAGCAAAGCTAATTTAACCTGTTACTCACAGTTCCTCACAAATACAGGGATCCACTAACTCAAAAGCTTTTATTTTACAAATAAAACTAATCTTGAGTATTGCAACATATAGTAAAGAAGGTAAAGAAGGTATTTTTATAAAAAAGTAATTCACCTGTATCTCCTGACAGAATAATCAGTATGTGTTTAGGACTTTAAAAGGGCTGAGCACACATCACTCAAAGTTGTATTTTTTTACTTTACAGTTTATTTTTTTAAAAGTGAAATAGATCAAAGTCTGAGAAACTTGCAACGTGTTAATGCTGTAGTCTCGTGATTTGGTCCAGCAGCCTTAAGCAATGCTCTGCCAAAAAACAGGCAGCGTGGCCCGCTTCCTCCTTGCAGGCATGTTCCGCTCCTCCTCTTTTGGTGAAACTAGTGCTTGTGTGGTTGCACAATAAACCGATCAAGGAAATGATCTCTGGAAGTTTTTCTACCCTCTTTCTCCCCACCTCCCCCAAAATAGTTTCCAGACAGATCACTTCCTTCTGCCAGCTTGCTGTGCAGGCTTAGTGCTAGCAGGAGAGAGGTGAATAGATTCACAGCAGGGACAGGGGTGATATCTTTTGGAACCTGCAGATTTACATCAGCTTAATTCATAGGAAGTCTCATCCTAAATGTCTGCTCTTCTGACTGGTGGTGAGATACAGGGTATATTGCACTCTGATTTAATGGAATTTTTTTTTTAAGAAATAAAACCAAAAATAGAAAAAGAAAATCCTAATCTAAATCACTAAATGTTGTGGACGGAATGAAAATATTCTGTTAGAAAGACTGGAAGAACTTGGATATTACACTGTTGTACACTTAGGTCCTCTTAATGAGCTCATTTCCATCGCTGTAGGATAAGACAGCTGCCTTGCTCCACCTAGTGATTCAGAGTGAACCGGGAACGTGAGACCTAACTAATTTCTGAGCACGTCAGTAATGTAAAGGTGAATCAGTCAGGTTGTGTTGCTTTGTGAATAGGCACAAAAACTCAGCCTGTGTGGGTTCTTAAATGGTTACACTGCCCCTTGCTAGCCAGCTGCTGTGGTTCCCCTGCGTGGACGAGGAAGTCGGCAGTACTGCGAGTGGGCGCACAGGTGAAGTGTAAGAGATGTGCGATGCCTCGTGTTTTGAAGGACCCTTGCAGTACTGCAGCCTCAGTCACTCCTTCCAGTCCTTGTTACCATACCAGCTTTCATGACTTCTCTTTTAAATCCCAAACTAGCACTGAAATACTCTCCTCTCACACTGAGGAAGACCTTTTTTTTAAAAAAAAACCCACCACACATCTATATATTATTAATATGTATAATTTATATTTATATATCTTCTTGTGTGTGTTTGCTCCTAGTAGTTTTGTTTGACAACCGAGACTGGGATGCTTTTGCATAATAAATAAAGGTTTAGCAAAGCAGAATAAGATTAATTTTGTTCTGAATCATGAAAAAAGTTCATTGCTTAAGCTCCCTTTGAAGTCGGTTGAGGGACAGGCAGCAAGAAGGACGCGCCTGCAGGAATTGATGTTGCTTAGATGAGGACAGGATAAATGGCTCTCCCTGTGGATGTACATGTGTGTATCTCGGTGCTGACAGCAGGGGAAACCTTGGATGGTTAACTACAAAATAAATCCTGTCCCGACTTTTCAGAGTGCATTTAAGGAGATGAGAGACCTGTGCAGAGAGCGTGAAACAACAATATTGCTGCCGACCTGAGGAGAGATTGCTGTAGAACAGCCAAAATGGCAAATGTTTTGGGTGATCTTTTGTCCTCCCACTGTCTTTACAAACAGAAACAGATTTATTTATTTTAATATTTTTATTAGTCACTCTTTTTCTTAAAGTAAAATGGTATGCTTATGTTTTAGTCCTTAGTTCAGATGGCACTGTGGAATAAATAGATTAAAATGATTACCAGTCAGAAATATGTTTATTATCATCAGTGGAGTACAAGTCCATGAAATCTAATTCATCATATACATCTGTGTTTAATACTTGTATTCTATAATCTTTTTATTTTTTAGAATGTAATCGGTGTGGTGATTGGGAAAACAGATGTCAGAGGCTTTCCAGACAGAAAAAGTACAGTCCCTCTTAACTGTTTTTACTTCATTTTCTTATGCGGTATAATTTGGCAAATGTGATTGAAATAAATATTTCAATGATAAACAGACTTTTTAGAGTAAAATGTACAGAATGAAAGTGTGCAAGAAAATTGTGTGTGTTTGAGAACCAAGATGAAAGAGCAGCATCAGTTTGGCTAAACCTTATAATTAGAATTTGTTTGGAAAAACTCCGTCATGGAAGTGTCTCAGGGTCTGAAGAAGGTGGTACCAATTTGAACCCACTATTACACAAATACTGCTGGAATTGATCCAGCCCCTTCGTATTTATTCTCTCTTAAACCAGAAATGTTAAGGAGATGTCTTGAGGAGTGAAACAAGTAATTTCTGGTCTGAATAACACCAGCTTCATTTTATCATATACTCCTAAAGAAAAAATGTGAATAATATGTTGTTAATACAGCATTAGCTGGAAACTGAAATACCGTATCTACAGCTCAGAGATGATACAGCCACTGTTAGGAAGCATCTCCACCTCTGTGTGAGTGCTCAGCTATTCTGCTGGCGTTGCCATCATGCTGAGCTGCTCTGGTGGTGGATTTTTAGAAAGTCATCACCACAAACTACTTTATATAGTCTGAAAAATGTGGTGTTCATATTTATGCCTCCACGGAACTGCAGTCAGATAATGCTTACTCTGTGTGGATCGCTATATGGTTTTCCTTGATAATTTAAAAAGAACATATTGCATAATGCTGTATGATCCATGCAGAGCTTTGCTAATCAGCTGAAAGAGAAAAGGGAGTGCAGTGTTTCCTAGACTGATATCCTCTTGAGCATGAACTTTTTGTAGAACTCAAAAGACTTTGTTTTATTCAGTAAAACCCCTTGGTACTATTCAGGCAGTGACACTGCCTGTGATCTGCAGCCTTGTATGTCACTGCGCTGGTCTTGTACGTGGCCACAGCCAACTAGACAGCCTACGTGTTACTAAATTTGGGCTATCATATGCGCTCCTTCATAGCATTGCTTCATGCGTTACCCTGTTTATGTGTTTGTCCATGCTTTCAACATAGCATTGCACAGTTCTTCTCCTTCTCTTGCATTATTCTGTAAGTTTATATGATGCTGCCTAAAGTTAAGGGATGTTAGGGTAGGACGGCACAGGCCCCACTGCAGCAGCCGTCCCCGTTCATGGACACAACGTGTCTACCGAGCAGTCTGCTGACCTCTCGTGGTACTCTCCAGATTGCGGGGAGTAAATTCATGACAGAATCTAGCAAAGCCTCGAAATAGCAGTTTTCATCCATGTATTCTAGATCTGAAATCAAGCTGTGCTAATGGATTGTAATAGTTCTGTTTATTTTTGCAGATATTGGGTCTGAAAGATACACCTTCGGTTTCACTATTCGTGATTCACCGACTTATTTTATAAATGTAAATGCTTGGGGCAAAGAAGAATACATTCGATCACTTTCAGAAAGCTTTAGAGTTGGTGACTGTGGTAAGCTGGAGTTTATTCTTAACATGTTTCTGTTTGAATGTGGTTTTTTTCCCCCCAGTAAATCAGTGTTATGTATTTGTGGTTTTGCTATATTTTTCTCTGAGGACTCAGAAAACAGTCTAATTGGAAACAAATTGTTCAGTTATGCTAAGTATAAAGAGGAAAGGAATAAACTTTCAAGGATTTAAATTCAAAACCAGTAAATATGTCAACAAAAAGACCTGATACAAATCCATTGAATGCAGCCACCCAGAAATTAGCAATAGTTAAATCAATCTAAATTCTTACGTTACCTTCAGTTCTTATACATTATGAAGAATAAACTCTGTAAAGCAGTTTGGTGTTTTTCTTTGTCTTAATTTAGTTACAGATATGACTATGACTGTTCCCAAAAACACCAAAAAATCTTGTATTTATTTATGTTCTGTGCTTTTATTTTGTTAAGTTAATAGAAAGACTTTGCTGCCCGTGGTTGCTAGATCAGATTGTTTGGATAAAGCTCGTGACTATGAAGTGTATACACACAAGAACTCCGTGTTGTTTTGTTTCCATTAAATGTCTTGAGAACTCCTGCGGGACTTTGGCTATAATGTGAGCTGTCTGGGCAGATATGGTTTTCAGCATGAAAACATTTAGCAGTAGTTACTGCATGTGTCTTTTTCTTTCCATGTCAACCCTGAAAACAACCATTTTAAAAAGCCACTTCTCTTAATATGTATCTCTATTCGATTTTCTAACATTAACTTATCAATGTTTTATTTTAGTTACAATTGAAAATCCTTTAATTCAGTCAAAGGAACCAGAAAGGGAGGAAAAATTCAACCCTGTAACTCCCAGGTAAATTTAAAGCAGAGACTGGTAGTTCTTTCCAGAAAGATCAAAGTTAATACTTGCTTTAGTTTACAGCTGATTGCAGCAGCACAGCTGGTAGAAGTATTTGGGGTTAGTCTTCTCATGTAGCTGTACCTTCCTCCCTACCTTCAACCATGCACGGTCAAGTAATCTCAAAAGAGAATATATTTCTTATTCTATAGTCTTTGCAGTTTTGTCATAAAGTAAAATGCTCTTTGCAACAAAATAAATTTAATTCTTTGAGTACAGTCTACTTATTTGCAATTGATTTGATTTTGCTGAAGTGTTTTATCAGATACAACTGCTTTATAGACAGTATATCCTTACCAAAATCCATTCATGTGACCTCTTTATCTAGAAGGCATTTTAATATACTGTGATGCTCTTTGTTACTTGGTAAGGCATTGTCATTCCTTTTGCATCATGCAATGTATGTATATAGTCTTTCAGTGTATTCTCTAAAATGTGAACAATTTGAACCGGTATATGAAACTAGCTAACATTGCGAGTTGTAATTTAGATATAACTTATCTTAGACATCTAAGATATAGATGTTAGATAGACTAATACGCTCGTTCTTTAATTAGTTTATTTCCTAATTGCTCATATTCTAATATTTTAATCATATGGCAGTTATAAGAATATTGCATTTATGCACATTAAATTGTCAAGTTGAAGTTTTATGTTCTTGCTTATTGATCATCTCTAAGCTTTAGCAAATGTATAGCTGTAGTAGTTACACTCACTTTCTGCCCAAGCAGAAAGAAGTAAAATAAATGTCTTTGCTTCACTAAGCAAAAGAGCTCCTCTCTAAATCTATAGATTTCATCAGCATTTGTAAAATATATTTATCCAGAAGATATTGACTATATCTTATTTCCACTGGCTAACAGTGCATTCCAAATGTTACTGAGGTCACTGGGATATTGCTTTGGAAAGCACCTCACCAAATCCAGTCTGACTGCAGTAGTGTCACAACTCCAAAATCTCTCAGTTAGCTGGATTACAGGCACTACAGAATTTAATTTATTTTTAGTGATTGATAAGGGCTGAAAGACTTACAAATATGTATTGTACATTGCTAGCAATTCATGCTGGCTCTTCAATTCTGAATACATATAAAGTGCACAATAATAAATCTTCTGTAAGAGAAAAGTATATATTTAAAAAAATAGAACAAATTAATTCCAACTTTTCTATATGTTTAGGGAAGGCAATAAGGGAATAAATCAGCACTTATTTTCTCATTGGAACTGAATGAACATTTTACACTGTTAATGTGAAATGAGTGAGTGAAATGCTGGTCGATGTGATCTGTTTTGTGCACACTGTCTAGTTGCTACAAATTATTGCTCAGTGAAAACCATTCAGTGGTCAAAACATCTTCATGTTACGAAATGGACACCAAGCTACTTTCTCTGTTGCATCTGCCTGTCAAGGACCCTCAGGATTATTACTCACTGGGTGATATCACTGCAAATGGACAAAGCCTTGATGGAAGAATCCTTAATGTGCTTGCAGCTGTAAAGTCAGTAAGTGACGGAGCCCCAGCAGAGCGGTGGTGTTCTGCCCTAGCATGGGTAACCTAATTGACTTTGGTGCAAATATGGATTGTGGGACTCAAAATGCATCCCTTTGTCTTGAAGTAAAATTGCTGCTCTTAAACTTTTAGTGGTGTATAGGTTTTCTTTCAATAGTGTACATGGGGGGGGGGGTGTTCCATTTTTTTAACTTTTCTGCTTTCTAGGTTATCACTTTGATTCGTTTAAACATTTAGCAGGAGAAAAGTGACTGCTCTTCTTTCTTCTTAAAGGTTGGGGAGCCGAAGTATTTTATGACTTCAGACAAAAGAAAAGGTCAGAGGTGTGAAGTAAAGCTGTATGATGAAACAGAGAAGTCTTTCCCAATAGTATGGTAAAATGGTTTTAATTCAATAAAATACAGAGATTAATGCAAGGGCAGGTAAAGAAATTAACCGTAGTTCATACCGTTATAACACCATCTTTTAATTGAAATCTATTGTTATTTGTGTGGCAACTGTGATGAGGCAGCACAGTTGAACAGAGCCTTAAAAAAGAGATTCATTAGAGTGACCTTATGTGTATTGTCTAGTTTTATGACTTGCTGACAGACTGCCATCTCATGAATGGCAAAATGAAGCTTAGTTCCAAACAGCTACATTTTTTAATGTGGAAATTTGAACTAATTCAGGAAATGGCATTTAAAACCAGCTGCAAAGGCAGTACATTTCTGCCACAAACTGGGAGGGGGGAAATGAGGAGCATGCTTCATTTTTCAAGCCAAGCAGAATTAACAAGTGGAAAGGAAATAGGTTGAAATAGTTGGTTTAAAATGGCACAGAAATGTTTTGGTACTACTTTGGCCATATTTTCAAACTGTATCCCATTTACAAACACGGCTTGGTCCGAACCATTTATGCATGTAGTGATTTGTTTACACAGGAACATTTGAATTTTGCCCATAGTTTGTTCAATAAACTTGTGGCTTATCTATGTGCAAGGGTTTGTGGATATTCCTTTGCACTGGGCTTGCTGTCTGTTGAAATGACCTTTGATCCCTAGATAGAAGCAGCAAGACAGCCTTGCACTCTGTGTCTGCGATAAAAGCTGTGCTATCATCCAGTGCAATGTTTAACACAGTTAATGTGTTACATTAATTACGTATACATAATGTATTAGTGTTAATAAGCATCTGTGATGTGAAGTTTTGTAGCCCTGAGCTGCCACCAATGTTAATCTGCAGCAGCAGCTCCGATACTCTATTTTCCGTGCTGGTGCGCAGTGATACAGAGCTCTGTACTTCAGGAGTCCTCTGAAATAGAGACGAGGTGGTGTTAGTGTGGTTACCCTAAACAGTGCCTTTTGCGCTTTCATGGAGCAGCAGGTAGGGGCAAAAAGATGCAGGAAATCCTTGAGCAAGTGTGGTAGTGAAGATATTTGAGAGGCCATCAGTGAAGAGGCGGCTGAGCAATGCTAGAGGAAAAGTAAAAATCTGAAATCTTTTTCCAAGGATTAACAAAAAACCCCACCAGAACAAAACTGTGCTTTGGCAGTATTCTTGTCATTGGAACTTAGGAAGAACGGAGTGAGATATTATCAAGGGAACTAACCATCAAATTATCATTTTTGAGGGATACCACTGACCTCACTCCAGTCTCATCATCCACAGTTACAAGCATTCCAGTGTTGGAAAGCTGGCTGAACATCTGGCCTCGTGATGTGAGGAATCAACTTGTTCCCACAGAAAAGGCCCAGCTGGAAAACAGTTGTTTAACTGCAACTTGCTTTAGTTAGAAATTACTTCGTCAAAGCTCTGAAATACACACAGTATTTTTCCAGGTATTTTCTGCATTGAATGATTTTGAACAATCTCATAGCTCTTTATTTTTTCCTGTTTGGCATGGGATAAAATAGGGAATGGATTAAGCTGTACATACAGCATCGTGGCTGGCCGCAAACTAGATGCCTGTGGATATACACAGCATTGTGTTTGCATGGGCTTGTAACAAAGATGTTGTGTCTCCTTTGAGTGATCTATTTCTAACGATATTAGACTAACAAGTAGTTTAGTACTAAGCAGTTTGAGTGCTGTTTCAGAAATGTTTGATACATTCTTTTTTTTAATTTAGTTGGGATAATGAAACTATCCAGCTTGCACAGAGTTGGATCCCACAAGAAACAGGTATAACAACTTGTGGTTTATATTTTTAACATAGTTTTTAACATGATACTTATTCTACAGTAACAGGTTTTTTTGTGTGTACAGTCATATTTGCAGCAGATGTCAGAATAAATTTTGACAAATTTAGGAACTGTATGACTGCAACTGTGATATCAAAAACCATCATTACAACTAACCCAGGTAAGAGCTGTTGAAGTATTCCTTTGGCGTTAGTAATCATTACAGGCTAGGATGCATGAATGAATCTATTGGAGGTCTGATTTCTTCTGCCTGCTTGCCTCAGAAAGCTCCCTGCTTCTTGTCTGTTATGCAGTGACCAATGCTTTTGGTTTCTACCTTTTTCTATTTTAAAATTTTATTTAATTTTCTTTTAATTTTATCTAAACAGTCTTCATATATTCCATGTAGGACTAACTGTTAAAGAAAAAAGGAGAAAAGCCAGAATAAAAAGTTGTAAAATATACTTACGCTGTTATTTCTACACGCTACATATTTTAACAACTTTTAAAAATGCGTTTTCAAGAAACAGCTGAAGCCCACGTTCTCTTCAGCTTCGTAAAAGAGAGTGCACAATCAGGAGCTTTGTATGATAAAATGGAGGAGCAGTCAAGAGAGTCCATTAACTGTAAGCATGGATCCAAACACTCTGATTTTATTCAACTATACAGTTGACATTTCAAGTTCTTGCTCAGTATGTCCATAGAAACAAAACGAAGGTGTAGCCTGGCTCAACACTCAAAGTTTGGACTGTTGTTACTGGGGCCAACCCTTACAATACAGTTACGTATCTTCAGGACTGGTGACTGCGCCAGCTTGCAGCCTGTCGGGCATGTTCTTTCTGTCTTGAATAAGGACGAAAAATGGAGAGGGAAAGTTTTTGTCAAAAACCCATTTTGGGAGATAGAAAGATTAAATATTGGATATTTTCATCATTTGACTCCCCTTTTGGGTTTTTTTTTTTGTCCCCAAATGATAAGCCTGCTTCAAAAGGAAGCTTTTCTGCTGCTCTAGATCAAATCCTCTCCTTTTTATTACCTTAAGATCCTTTCGTGGTTGTTGCTCTTCTGTGTTGCTTCTTTCTCAGGCACACTTAACATGTCTTTTCAACTTTTAGTGGAGACTATAGTTGATGTTTATACTGTGGAACAGCTGAAAGAAAAAGCTTTACAGAGTGATGGGAAACCTGAGCCAGTCTATGGCATTATTTATGGCTATATTTCTGCACTGGACATTGATGATAATGCATCTAAATTCATTCGCAACAGATGGTAAGCAACTGCCTGTTTTAAATCTGTATTAAAAAGTGCTTATCCTTCTTCCTCTGATCCAAATTACATGGAACAATATTTCAGTCCTGTTCCGGACACGAAATACAACTCCTCTGGAGGAGGCCATCTGAATTTCTGTTGGGTAGACGTCCAGAAGCAGCGAGGAAGAGGAGCTGGTTTTATGAAGGACTTGCTCTTTCTGGCCCTAGAGGAGTGAAGAAGAGAGAGGCCGTTTTGTCTCAGTCAAATTTAAGAGTTTAGAAGATTAAAAAAAATTTTTTTAAAGAGGAAAATTCTCTTGGGATATCTCTGTAGAAAACAGTTTCAAACAAGGAGGAATTGCATATATGCATTAATTATCTTCTTATGTTTCAGTTCAATATGCCGTTTTCTGGTGAATGAAATGTCAAACACATGCACTTTCTGCAGCGACGTCTCTTCAGATTTAAAGTCAACTTACGCAAGCTTTGAAATACTTGTGTCTCTGACAGATCACACAGGCACTCTTTATTCTTGTTACCTGTCTGACTGCGTGGCTGAGGAAACATTAGGCTGCACAGTGAGTGGAAATGAATTAGGTTGCTCTTGTTTGATCTGAGCTATGAAGCCTTATGAAAATTACAAATGTATGTAAATGTTCTTTGTACGTGTGCATGCATACACTGGTTAAAAAATAGTGTGTACATATGGATACACACACGCGGCCTTTAACAAGTCAAAAGTTAGGAGTCAGTAACTGCTGATAAGAAGAAACGTGATAAATGTAAGCGTGAATACCCTCTTCAGAATACCTTTTTATTTTAATTAATTCATGCTTTTCTGAGAACATGGTCAGAATTCCCTAACTTTGATTCTCAAACACCCCGCAATTTATTCTGATTAATCTGACTGTCTTGGTACATACACCACACCAAGGACTATGTTAAAAGAGAAAAATACAGCTTAGAAATATAGGAAAATGTGCAAGATGCTCTTTTCATCATCATTTTGTTGTGGAGATGATGTTATAACTATATTCTAAGGAAGTGTTCTGTGATGTCCTTCTATTAACAGGTTCATGAGTTCCTCGCTCTAACAGAAGACAAGAAGACTGCATTGAAATGGCAACTTCTTTTGGAACGAAGCAAGATTTATTTTAAAGTTAGTACTTAATTTAAAACAGTGGCTGTTTCCCATTCGACAGTATATTTAGTACTGAAATACTCCATGTCAATTCTGCTGAACTTTTAAAAACAAGGATTAGTTGTGCATATTCTGAATGTGCCAAGGAAACAGACTTTGCCATAACTGCAACATTAGGGGATGTCCCTGAGGATCACATATACACAGGCCTCTTCCAGGCAAACTGCTCTTAGCCAATACTGATTTAAGGAGCTGATATTTCAAAAACATGTATACATTATTTACTCAGTCACTGACTCCTGTGGCTGCTGGTTTATAAGGAATAAAGTTCACAGTACCTGTTTGTAAGAATAAGGCCCAGATAGTAATAGCTAGCACAGGCTATGGGGTTACCTAGGTATATTTTGGAAATACTGTGATTAGTTATGTCTAAAATCTGCAATTCTCCCTCAAGCAACAACAATATTAGATTCACACACCTAGAACAATTGTTAAAAGATCTGCTGTTACAATATTCTTTACTTTTTCAAATTAATTTAATCAATCCTGGACTGGATTCCTTTTCCATAGAACTGCCTGTTATAGGACAAATCTAAACAGACTCCCTTTTTAAACTCGCCCTGTTTGGCAAAACTGTTCTTACTCTCCTATCTCCCCCACCCTCTGCCTCTATTTCCAGGAAAAAAATGGAAGTGTTTTACTTCAGTAGTGACAGGTATATAGTATAAAATGTGTGTACTCATGTACAAAATAATGTAAAATATGTATAACCAAACCTGTCAATTAAACATGCTGTGTGATAGTAAAAAATAATACATTTCAAAGTGCTATACAGTGGTAAAAGCAAAGATCCTTCATGATTTTTACAGGTTACTCTGTCACCCAGTTGGAGAACCGGACTGAAAGTGAATGTGCTTTCATGCCACCTGGCAGACCCTGTAGAGGCGAGTGAGAGCTTGTTGGGAAAAGAGATTGGAAACAAGAGATTACCCCCTATGGCTTGATAACCGCTAGGAGAAGGACTGTTTCTTCACTGTATTATTGGAGGTAGAATGCTGCTGTCGTTATATTTTGCTAAGTGTGTTCTGATGGTGAAGAGGGAATATTCATTACTAGTCCCTGTAAGTGGCCTTCTGTGTTGATCCTTTTCAGGTGGTTGTATGTAAAAAAAAGTGTATTAGGGCTTCAGCTTAAAGTTAGTTCTACCCCCCTTACAAGGGGGATGGAAGCTTTCTTCACTCGGTTTAGACTGTATTTTTTAAAAATCAGAAATAACAAATAGTACACGACAGGTCTGTTGAGCTTCTGTGTTTTGAACTGCCTTGCTACTCTCGTGCTACGTCTGTGTTAGTTCAAAAAAATAAAGACCGACTTTGAAATACTGCCTGCGTTTGTGCTGTATGTGGGTGAGTCCAAACACGAAACTTCTGGCAACTGCAGAGGCTTGGAAATAGCTGTGATGTTTGCAAGACTGCTTTTCTTTAGGGCAGAGTAGGTCTTATTAGAACAGAGTAATCAATTACCAGGGACCTCTGAGAACCAATCATCCAGCTAAGACTGTAAGCAGCAGAGAAGAAAGGACTCTTCTTTACCAAGATAGTTGTTAGCCGAACATAAGAATGCAGGTATGTACATTTTGCACTTCTCCATATATTTTTTCATATTTTTAAATCTATTCCTGTCCTTAGCTTCCCCGGCAGCTGGTGTATTCCCTACATTCACTAGTCCTCATCTGAGCGTATTGGGAGCTGGCCTGTTTCAAATGGTGGGAAGATACCGCAGCCCTTCTCTTGCAAAGTACTTGTTAGGCTAGAACGCCTTGAGGAACTCCGATCACTCCTGGTTCACCAGCTACCCGTCTGTGGCAGGGAGAAGGCAACCGCAGAAGCAGTGAATTTTGACAAGCAATGCTCCACGATTGCACCCCCCTACTCATGTGAGTGGCAGCAAGGGACTAAATGCACAAAAAATGTTGCTAGTGTTGGGTCACTGCATCGCTCCTGTTGCTGCAATAAACACAGTTTCAGCTGTTATGGCTGGAGAACACTGAAGTGAATGTTTCCGTTAATTTTATTCACAACTCAGCTCAGCAATCAATACACAGTGCTCAAGATAGACCTACAAATGATGCACTGTTGCTGTCGCCATAGTCGGTAATGTTTGACAAAAGGAAACAGTACAGCAAGTGAATTTAATCCTTCTTCTCTCAGAATTATTTACCCTAACCTTCCTGCTCAGCCCAGCTCTGTTGGCCTGACTTCTCTGCTTGGCCCAGCTCATCGAGCTGCAACAAATTCGGAGCGCAGCTTCCCCGCTGACGGAGGCAGGCTGACACCAAGGAGCGTTTCACTCCTGTGAGCCAGGGGCTGGTTCTGCTCCGATGTAGTGGCTGAACGTTGGCTTCAGTTGGCCTCAGTTTCTTGGGCTTCCCTTAGATGAAATCTGAATTATGTCCACAGTGTTTAGGCCTCATCAGACAAAGAATTTTTACACGTGCTTTAAGCCATTGGTTTAAGTCAAACTAGTTAAACTGAACTCAACTGCAACGTGAGCACATTCCCAGATCAGTGCTCAGCACAGGTGGCATACGGGTCCGAAGTGGTGTGCTACAGATCCACGCAGCTGCAGAAGAAAGTTCATAGAAAAAATCGTATTTTTCTTCTGCAACATGTTCTGTTTTCTTTTTACCATGTCATTCGCAGGGTTCAGCACCATGCGGCTCTTTCATGGAGGTGCTTGTCTTTGAGCTGCAGTAATTTTCTCTGCAAAACTCTCCAAACGCGCTTTTAAAACAAAGTGGTTATTAAGATCTGGCTCCAATAAATGGAAGCATTTAACTCTGGTGCTTGCACATATGTAAAAACCCAATCCATCTGTTTTTGTTAGAAATTAGTCAGCTCTGTGCAACCTTTGAAAATGGTAAGTTCTGATGTTTGGGGGGAGGGTTTGTTTGATTATTTTTGACAACTTTGTCACTCCATGGAATTGAAAGGGAACTCGCTGTCATGCAAACTGGTAGAGAGTGTTACATCAGCTGGAGTTTGGAAACAGGAAAAGTTGCACAGCTTTTTAACAGCTGGAAATATTTAAAAACTCCAACTGTTGCACTGTATTGTACAAGTAATTGTAATTTTTGTAGTTAGGTTTTTATTAAAAGTATCTTTAAATCAGCAAAAATAAAGACAAGTTTACTGGTGACTTTTACCAATGAGCTTCTTTATTCTTGATCTTTTGTATTATTTTACTTCTAGAAACATATTTAAAGCTCAGTGAGGAAAAAAAATCTGCCAAGCATCTGGCATGCTTCCTGCTGCATTACGCCCCTTGGAGTGGGAGGGAAAGCAATACTCATTTAATTTGTACATTTGAAAAATGCACGGAGGAATCGTGAAACTAATCTAAAAAGCAAACATCTTTTTATTGTAGAATACCCCAAGGAGAAAAATTATTTCTGAAGCTGAAATTCTCGATTTACTGTTACACATCCATGTTTGATTTTACATAGCATGAGTGAGCTTTAGCTCCTACAGCACCATTTTAATGGTTTAATTTATAATTTTTATTTTAAGGCAATACAAGGGCAAAGCTCAAAGCTCCAGCAGAACAGAAGAACACAAACGGCAACAACCATCCCAGCTCCCCTCCCCAGCTGCCCAGCCTCCATCAACCGTTCCAAGGTACGGTGCAGGGATTAACCATCTGCCCCAAGCTGGGCTGGACTCCAGGTTCACAGCCTCAGAGGAGGGTGAAGCCTCCATGGAAATGGGGCTGTTTTAGTCAAATGCCTCTCGAGCTCACGGGTTATGTGCCTTTGGCGCATGTCAGTCCATGAGATGCTTGTGCCATGTAAGTTTTTTGGACAGTTCTTGTGTCTCTTTGTTCAGCAGGTGTTCCCAAGAGCCTCTTCCTACCCGGTCCCAGCCCCGCTCCTGGTTAGGAACCCCGCGTCTGCTGCGCCACCTTAAACCGCATGGAGAGGACGTCGCTTATCCCAGCCTCGATCTCATCGTTGGCCTCCACAGACCCAACTCCTTGGGGAGACCCCGTCAGAATCAAGTCCCCTTCCTCCAGGGTGAATATCTCACTGATGTAGCTGATCAGGTACGGGATGGAGAAGATCATCGAGGAGGTCTCACCCTCCTGCCTCAGCTTTCCATTCACCTTGAGCCAGATCTTCAGCTTGTGGGGGTCTGGGATCTTCTCCTTGGGCACAAAGTCACTGACGGGGCACGACGAACCGAATCCCTTGGCCAAGGTCCAGGGCAGCCCCTTCTTTTTGCACTCCTCCTGCGTGTCCCTGGCCGTCATGTCCAAGCAGAGGGCATACCCCGCCACATGCTCCATGGCAGCCTCCTGCGACACCGCCTGCGCCCTCCTCCCGATCACCACCCCCAGCTCCACTTCGTGGTGCAGGTTGCGGCAGTAGTACGGCCGCAGGATGGGTGACCCTTCGCGCACGTAGGCCGAGGAAGGCTTGAGGAAGAAGAGCGGCTCCCGGGGCAGCGCGCTTCCCATCTCCTTCGCGTGCTCCGCGTAGTTTCTCCCCACGCAGACGATATTCCTGCCCCACTCCCAGAAGCGGGACAGGGGTTTGGAGGAGGCCATGGCCCGCTCTCCTTCCCCCTCGCCCTTGGGGTGTCCTTGCCGGGCCCGCAGCCGCCCCGCTCCGCTTCCAGCCCGCCGGGGCAGCCCTTCGCCCCCCGCCTCCTTACCGGGCTCAGCAAACCGCCCGGCCCGGGCGTTCCGGGAGCCAGCGGGAAGGAAGGAAGGAAGCGGAGAAGGGGCCGGACGGGCGCAGCGCCGCCCCCGCCGCACGCCGGGGCCGGGCCGTACCGTGGCGGCCGCCGCTGCCCGCCTCCCCCGGG
>VZTO01012274.1:0-22803 GCA_013400615.1 Syrrhaptes paradoxus
GATATTAGTGTCCTTTGGTGTCATCTGTTGTGTTGTGTCCAATTCCAGCAGCATCTTTAAGAAAACAATTCCTGAATTAATCAGTGGCCCAACTGGCTCTGCTAGATTCTATCATTTGGTGGCTGATTAGGTGTAGACCAAATCCATTTGGTTTTGTTGTCATTAGGCAAGCAGAAGGGATACAAGGATGAAGAGCAGAAATCAAGCTGGACAGTCTGAGAGACATTTAGGAGTTATCATTGAAAGTTTGTTCCCTTCATCTGGCATTTGAGCATTTAGAGCTAGCAAAGCCCCATTGCAGGAAAGGAACAGACAAGATTTTCTGAGAGAGTGAGGGAACATGCCAGAGGAGCCAAACCTGCAAAGCGCAGTTCTACATTCAGCCTGGCATGTCCCCTAACTCCTCCTTCTCAAACACTTGCTGCAACTTTACAGTGCTACTTTGATCCCATTGAAAAAGCTCTACCTTGAATCTGTAAATAGAAATCACCTTACCCAGTGGCCACAGGTAGCCACCATAGGCTTTCACAAGGGACTCTTGAGATTTCTGTGAGTTTTCCAGTAAAGGGAGCACCAGAGTGAAAGCTGGCATATTTTTGGAGGCGTGATGAAGGCTTTTAGGCATGCCATCTCTTAAACAGAGCTAATTATACTGACTTTCTAAGAGTCAGAGATCTGTTATAGATAGAATGAACTACCATCATATGAGTAAGCAGATGTATTTACAAATGGAGAATGTCTCTTTGCCACTGCACAGAAACATAAAATCACCATTGTCTTGGTGTTTAATATGGTTCAGCACCACCATGAAAGCATTGGAGCAGTCGTAAGCAGTGTCACCGCTACTAATCTGTTGTCTTCTCTGTTCTGCCATGGACCTTCTCCTTGATCCTAATTTGCAGGACAGAATTTGGAGGAATTTTACCTTCCTGCTTCTTTCCTGATTCTTGGTTTTCTTAGGGTAGTGAACTAAATGAGCTCTATTTTTTTTCTCCCTGACCTACAAGAAATATGATGATGCACCCAGAGAGCTTTTGTTTGCTTATTCCTGCTCTGCATGTCAGAGGAGCACCATGAAGAACACTCTGTGATTAGACAGAAGAGCTGAAGAGCTCCAAGGGGGGCAAAGTAAGAGAGAAAAACCTCTAAGTGCAGGAAGAAGCATCTCAAAATAACCTTCCTGTAGCTAAAAAGTCAAAGGCTGAGACGTGCTAATTTGAAAGGGCAGATGGAATTTTTGTGTACATTCAAAAGCAACAATCCCAAGTTTGCTATCAAGGTGAAGTTTGAAAAAGCATCTGCCTGAGTCGGGGCCACAAACCTAACTGGAATCTGAGCATTTGAAAAATCTCATGCCAAAACTTTAAAATAAAATATGCTGTAGACGTAAGGAGTAGTATTTAAAATATGGCCACTTTTGTGGCTATAGTCCACATCTGCAAGTAATTATGGGTGCAAATGTGGTTATGTCAACATCTACATACATTAATGTACCTGTTAATCTGATAGTTAAATGTCTGTGTGTTATCAAATAATGTACTCTACGAAACTGTGGCCACAGTTATTTGTGAGTGTAAGAAAGGAGACTATGTCAGGTTTAACCCTTAAAATATTAATGTTGAGCTTTTTCTCATGCACAAATGGAAATTACATTAATATTAAAGATCAATATACATATTTGGGGGAGACATTAACACCTGCCCTCATTCCTGTTTTATTGAGAACTGTATTTTCTACCTATGTTGTTTTGATCAGTCCTCTTTTCTCTTAGTGACATAAATGAGGTACATGAACTTGCATGAACAGAATTGTTGTAGTTAGCTTTTAAATACTTCCCAGTTTAAGAGGATAGGCAATGATGTTCCTGATTTTTAAAAATTGTCACTTAAATAATCCTTTATACACTGAAGTGAAATTTAGATTTTAAAATATAATTCTGCACCCCTCTACACAAAACCTTACTCAATAAAAATGCCAGACTTGCATATCTACTGCCCACTATTAGAGGGGGGTTTTAATTTATTTTTTTTTTCTCTCATAGGTATATATTGGTTAGTTACTGTCCTGAGCTGAGAAATTTTCCTGACTAGATTGTCATCAAAATTGTTTCCTTACACTAAAAAGAAAAATATGTTTTCAGTGAACTGGCTTTCTAATAAGATTATTTTGCTGTGTTGAATGACAACCATTCTAATTACGAGCTACTTACTCTCAGCTAGCTTTGTAGTTCATAGGGTGGAGCCTTTCATTTGTCTGGCATGCACATGAAGTTTTTTCCTGGAAAACTTCAGCCATCTTTGGGACTATGATTAAGAGTCTGTGTTGTTTTGCTGATTATTGAAGTGTAAACTACTAGCTACTCCATTAAGGTCTGGCACGTTCAAAATCTGGCTCAAGAACCTGCCAGTTGAGAAAAACTTAGCCTCAGTGCTGAAGAGGTGCTTAATGATACCCTTGTGAAAACCTTATCAAAGTAGTTGTAAACCTCTGAAAAGTCACCTTTGGCTTGTGCTGAGAAGTTTGTCACAGCCTGGAAGCGAGGTCCTCTTAATAGCCCTTCTCCACCTCTAGAGAGCTCCTTAAAAGTCTTGTAATCTGCAGAGGACTTCTCTGGTAGGTTTCCCTTGCTGAAACCTGCTGTGGCTCCCAGTAACCACACATCAAGGAAACAAACCTTCTTTTTTGCCTCTTGCCTCCTTAAGGAGTTCAGTATTGTCCATACTTTGTCATTTCTGGCTTTTCCTTTGTTTATATAAACATGCAAAAACCATCCCTCAGCCCCCCAGGGCATTACATTTGAATATAACATATTGAAAGAACATTATCCTGAGTTCTTGCCTCCACCAGCCTTTTGTGTAAGCACTGTGATGCAGGCTTTAATCACATGTATCCATTCAATTTTGTATTCCCCCACCAGTGTCCTTACGTCACTCATAACACAGGACTGAGTTTGGGACTCGATCAGGATGGTATAATGAATGGAGCTGTATCGTAAACAAACTTTCACAGGCCTCTTCCCCTATTCATTGCAGAAGTTTAAAGTGTGTTATCAATACAAAAACACTGTGGGATTATAAAAAAAAAAAAAAGATGGTTGCTCAAGAAGACAGGTTCTACTACAGTCTTCGACACTGTGGGTATGTTTACATTGAAGTGTATAATGTAGAAATAACAGAGCAGTTCAGGTGTCAGGAACAATTCTGCAGTAGGACAAGGTAGTTCGCTCTTCTGAGTTAATCTCAGGGCTAGCTGGAGCTTCTACAGCCAGGTTGCTTCATGTAGCTGGGTTAGCGTGAGTAGATGATAGATTGCAATATGGAAAATACCCAGAGCTTTTCTGTGTTGCTTGGTTGCATACATCAGATTTTGCTAGGATGGTCAGTCAGTAATTTTGCAGTCCTTATTGCCTAACTCACAGTTTGGGATATGCATTTTGCGTGTGGGCTCATCACGCATAACTGCAAGCAGAACTGACGTGAGCCGTACACTCAACTGAGATGTTATAAATGCTAAGTGATCAGCAAGGAAACTAAATGCACTACCCTTAAAGAAATACATTAAATTAAGAATCTTTACAGGTAACTTCTTATGAAAAAAAAAAGGTGTCTCTGTGTCTTTCAACAGAGATGTCTTTCAATGTCATCCTTAGACTTTGAAGCAGCAGAATAACAATCATAGTCTACTTCACACCTGTGCAATAAGCTAATATTATTTTAAGGAATACCATTATATGGTAAAAATAAAATGATTGAATATAGTAAGAGATTTAAATATGAAAAAAGGAGGAATTGGACCCTGAACCCAAGATTAAGTGAAAATTCGGTTGTCAACCTATACATACAGTGAGAAAGTTTGAGGCAAAGACTCTGTTTGCCACGTACACTGAGACTGTAAGAAGGCTACACAGCCAACTGCCATTTAAATGCTTCCTAAAGACTGAATGTTGGACTGCACAATGTTGGTGGGGTTTTGGGGTTGGTTTTTGTTTGTTTGTTTTGGTTTTGTCTTTAATACGGATACTTTTAAAAGGCAATCAACACCATCTTGATGATGGAAATGAGAAGTAGCTGCACTCTGCTTCTTATTTTTCTAGCAGAGATGATTTTCATTCAGATCCTTTCTTCTTCCTTTTCAGTTTTCCCAGCCTGCAGTCTATTTGAGGATTTTTGACAAACTGCTCTGAAACCTTGCTGCCTTGTATACTGAAATCATGAAATACTGTGTATCTCTCTAGAAAGGAAAAGTAAATACTGGAGTGTTCTAGCTGAGGTCATACTTTCTCCATGTCTAGACATCATTGGTAATCTCTCCTTTTTATAATATTGCTGTGTTTTCCATGTACTCAGCTGTGAGGAAAACGCTTTGTGCTAAGTTGCATAAAATATGCTGAATTTCCAGACAACTTTCAGTACAGCATCTCAGATTGTTTGGGCTGGTGTGTGTGATCTTTTATGAAATCAGATTTTTTCCTCTGGAGGAGCTTTGCTTAGTAAACCAATGGCAAATTTGGAATAAAAATATGACTGATGTGGTTCCTTAATGCCCAGCTTGTTAAGCAAATGCTGTTGAATCCAGTCCCCAGTAAACAAGCTAAACTTCTTTTTCCACTAGAAATATATTTTACAAAGAATCTTTGTAGATTGTTCTCTATGCAAAAAATAATGTCTCAAGTGACTGTTTTCAGCAGAATAAAGCAAACGTTTAATAAATTAAAACATATGCTGAATCAGTGTTTGCCCTTATAGTTCCACTTTTTAAATATTAATACTCTTTTCTAACTCTTTATACATAAATAATCTTTTAAGAGAGCAACAATGAAATAGACAATCCACATCAAATGAATGTGAACTTTTGATGTAATTATCAAAGGTCTGTTGGAATCTGTTTAATTTTAATTAGTATTGGATTCTAGCCAAAAAATTCAGGTCTCACGTGGATTTTTAAAATCCAAACATTATCCCCCCTTGCAAGAAGGATTTTGGCTTAATTTGGCCCATTATAAAGGTACTGGTTATTCATAAAATCATGTTGAAGTTCACATTTTGAAAACTAACAAGCCAAGGATTTGCTTTAACATGGAACGATGAACTAATTGGCCTATGCACTAATTGAAACTCCTATAAAGAGTTTTGGGTCTGGTTTTTGGTGGTTTCTTTTTTTCAATATTAGCTGTTGAACAAATACTTGAACATTTCAAAAGAATATTCCAACCTGAAATTCTTCCTGATATATAAAATCCTAACTTAAGTAGATACACAATACTGTCATGACTTTTACTGTCTTGGAGACCTTAAGCATGGAGAGACTGTCTGTTGCAGATAACTGTAAGGAGGATTGCTACATGCCCATTTGCAACGTGTTCCTATGTGCTTTTACTGATTATGGTCCTTTTTACCTTGGGGAGCACCAAATCCCACTTGAACAGGAAAAGAAACACAAAATTAATCAGACCAAGATTATCTGACTGACAAGGCCATTTGAGTTTTACTAAGAGATTATAAATCAACTTCTCTTTTTTTTTCCCTCTCGAGGCCTTTAACCAAGAAGGAAAGCCCAGACAGGCAGTGCGGGGTGATTCATGGGCTCTGAAGCCAGAAAGGAACGGGTTTGAGGGTGATGGAAAGGGGTTGGCTGACACCAGGAGCCACATTTCAGCAGTCCCCACCTCCCCATCTCACTACCCCCTCTCTAATCTCCTCCCTCCAAAGCTGCTCTAGCCCCTTATATCTTCCTACAGGCTTCAAATAATCCCCTCAGCTCTTTTTTTCACTCTCTTCTCCAGGGCTTTCTCTGGCACCCGCTTCACACCCATACAAACTGATGTCTCTTTGCCCAGTGTGAAAGATGAGGTGTCTCCCCTTCATCCATTTGCGATGAGTTTTGCATGTACCCAAAGACACACAGGTCCTTTTGCCTGGGCCCGTGGGCTGGCAGCTCTGCTCTGCAACATGCTTTTGTTCCCTGTTCATGACATTTGAGCGCGTTCAGACTCCTGCACTGAACTCGCCACCCATCCATGTGATTCAGTGCACTCCACAAGAGCTAACTCCTGAGTACTTTTCACAGCGTCAGCGTTGTGTCCCCTGCAAACTGCACCCATGGTTCAGATTGTTTTCAAAGAAGGATTTAAAATGGTTTAGAACCAAGGGTCTTGCGGTGTCTTGTTAGTAATGACCCAGCTAATTAATGTCTTTCCATTAATACATATGTTTTGAGAGGTATCAGTCAAGTAGCTTTTAAATCACGTAGTGTACGCTCTATTAATTACATGTAAAACAGGATTTTAAAAGACAGTGTCATGTGTAGTATGTCAAATGCCTAGGAGAAATTTAATTAAACTGTAACAACACAGCCACCTTTATCAACCAGCCCTATAATCTTGTAAAAAAAACTCAAGAAGATAATTTGACAAGAACTACTTTATGTGAAACTGTGTTGAATGATATAGCTTTATTTTTAGCATGTAATTCCCTGTTGATAGAGCGTTGAATTTGTCTGGCTTTCTTTTTTTTTTTCCTGAAGATTAGTATCAGCATAAATGATCTATCATTTCCTGGGCCATTTCTTTAAAAGCTACAATTACCTTGGCAAGTCAGCAATTCTTTGAAATATCCCTTCTTTCCCAAGACTCCATAAAGAAAATTAACTCTAGTGGTCCAGAGAGCATCTTCGCTAGTTCTTTTAAATTTCTTGGGTGAGAAGCATGAGGATTTCAAGGTCTGAAATATCTTGTTTTAAGAGAAGACATTAACAATGGAGATGGACTAACTGTTGGGTTTAATTCCCTTTAATCTTTTATTCCTGTTACTAGTTAATTTTATTTTTTTAAGAAATATGCTGGTCAATATTGCTATTCATTTATTTCTGAAAGGAAGAAATGCAGATATCAAGACTCCAGTGGGATCTCGAAGCAGATATGTGGCTGGTATTCAGGTCTTGTTCTGACCTAAGGGTGGGAGTGCGGGGAGCCCACAGCTAGAAACCAGAACAGCAGGTGAGCACAGAAGTACATGAGGATGAGAGTTGATCTCACGCTGAGACGATTAGGTAGTTGGATGAGTTATCTTTGGTAATAATACCAGAAGAGTCTTGAGGGAATGGTTTAATGAAAAGGATGATGTATCTGCATTTATGCCAGCTCTTTATCTGCCTCTTTCACTACAAATATTTTGCTGTCTACCCTTTCCTCATCTTTCCGACCTGTCATGACACTTACCAAGCCATATCGTACAAAAGAATTTATCTTTTCCTTTCTACTAGTGCCATAACTTCGTATAACACAGGAAGTCTTGAGGCCTAACAAGAACTGTGGATCTTCCCACAGCAAGAGTTGTCAGTATGGTGATACTCCTGGAGAAAGTCTTGCCTGTGGTGAGCATCAAAGTACTTCTGAAGAATTGCCTGCCCTAGACAATACCACAGCTTTTCTTGTATCTGGTGGTTTACTGAGAATGACAACAGTGTGGGTGACGGGTTGCTTTGTTGTTGGTTTGGTTTTTTGTTTTCATCTGAGATTTTAACATTCTCAGATGTTTTTGTCCTCCTGGTCTTTGAAAACAATTGAAAATGTGCACCCTAGAGGATTAAATCCTAGAGTAAAACACGGAAGTTGAGATTTCACTGTCTGCAAAATCTAATTATTTCACAAACCTGGTGACTTTCTGGAACTTACTATCTTCAGACTTTCGGTCTGGCACAACTGACAAGTTCTAAATAATGACTTCAGGATTATTTCAGACCTACTGTTTCCAGAAAACTAGGAGTAGGTGTCTCAGGAAGGCTCGCACTGTTTGTGCTGTTTTTCATTCTCTTTCCATCTCAGCCCCAGTCAGGGGTAAGGTACTGTGCTACACATGCCTGTGGTATGAACTAGGGTAACAGTTCTTGGTAATAAGGGGTTAGAAGAATTGTACACAGACAATTACTGCTCATTACTTATACGGAGAGAACTATCAACAAGATCATAAATGTAAAAATTTTATTTGCAGAAGTATTAAAATCAAAATTGAAGCTGTAATTTACTGGTGATCCTGAATGCCAGAACAAAAAAAAATAATTGCTCTCTTATTATTATTATTATTGAAATGGTGACCTGTTCAGAGTGTTTCATCCAGTCTTTGATAGAGATTAATTTAAAACTGATATTCATTATTTCCATTTTTTGTTTTAACACTTTTTGTTTTTAAGAAGGATGCTCAGTCAGTGCTTAATTACAGTGACAGTTTCAATAAAATCCATTGCTCTTCAGCACACACTACCCCTATGAAAATGCAGGGTACAAAAACAAATAAAATTGTGGAACAGCCATGTCAAAATGTGGTTTAGTTAGCCTACACAACGAGCACCATTTGGAAAAAATGCGGCTCCAATTCGGTCTATCAATATTCTGCGCAATGCAGATGGTGGTTGTTTTCTTTGTTTAATCATGTCTTTGACCACAGCTCAAAAGTCAATATTCTGCTGTCAGATGCAGGCTTGCATGTGAGGAATAGGTAGGCAACTTAACTAGGAAGCTTTGTGAATAGGGAATTGAATTTGCATCTAATTCACTAAGCACACATGTTTACTTGACCTTTAAAAAAAGGGAATTAAAGCAGTTTGATCATGAGCTCTAGGCGATCTGACTTACCAAGGCGATTGAATCAAGAGGCTCAGGTACTTCTTACATGAGAGCTAAACTGGAAGAGAATGATTTTAATTTAAATATAATTTTGTATCAAATTCATAGCTGTGTCAGCAGTATGAAACGGATTTAGAAGCACTACAGATGACTGCCCAGAAGCTTCTAGGGTAGCAGCAAACAGTCTCAGGCTGTCAGTTCAGCTGGACGCCTTCCTGCTACCAAACAGAGCAGGTAGAGTATTGTGGAGATTTGGTGTCAGAAGGTGGCAACAATTAGTTGTTTCATCAACAAAAAAACTCCACCATTGGGAAAGGCAGACTATACCATGAACAAGAAATGCAAAACATTTGTTAATGGCATCCTTACCCAGTGATATTTGGGCAAATATCTAATGTTCACTCAGGTAAAATGTATTATAACATGAAATTCTCAAAGGAACAAAAAGACTTGTTTAAATTATGTAGGAACATCTAATTTCTAGATTCCTTTAATGCCAAACTTCCCTTAGACAAGTATACAAAACACAATTTTGATTATATGACCTGTTCCGTGTCTAAGAGACAAACATCTCTGGCCCATGTGAGCACTACATGCCCCTACAGATCTAGAGCACTGGATTTTGAAATACGTGGAGGAAAAAAAAATACTTTCCAAAGGGAAAAATAATACTACACTTCTTATTTACTCTCCAAATGCTCAACAACAGACTTTCCAGAAGCACATCAAAACTTTGTCTCTCCTCAGCCACGTGGGTACAGAAGGTATGTGTCTCGCTCTGCCTTCCATTTTCAAGCAGGATAATACATTACTTTCCAAGGGGAAAGGGAAGGTGGCAAAAACAGAGTGTCTACACAGTCTCTGCCAGAAAGCCACGAGCTTATTCTGCCAGTGTTTCAAGCTGACTAGAAGCATTGTGTGTGTGTGGCTGTGGTCAGTGTGGTGCTAAACCCACCTAATAGATGCTGCCTGTTGCCTTATTAGTCGAGCCTTGGACTAAGCTACCCACTAACACAACTATTTAGTCTTGTTTGACTTAGGTGTACAGGCAGCACTTCTCACAGATACATGCAAAAGCAGCTGCCAAGTAGTGTAGTGTGAGGGCTCTATGGGGCAGATTGCTATTGGTATTGGGGCTACCTATTTTATGCCTATGATGAATGTAAGGTAAACAAGCAAATATTCCCAGCCCAAATCCATTGAGATTTCACAGGATAAAAAGCACAGAGGAGAAGAACAGGAATGCAAGATTTCCTCCCCTTTCAATGGCTCATTAATACTGGTTGTAAATGCTTAACGGCTGATTACATCTTCATCTTGTACAAGGCCCCCAAACTTGTGTCAACACATGTTCCTCTTGTTCTGTAGGTTACCAGGTTTATTGACTGTTCCATAATGCAAAGACAGATCTAGCTGTCCCTATTCTGCCAGGCAAGTTTGTTTCAGCACAGCATGCCAAGTTCACTTCAAAGAATAGGCTTTCTGGTTGTCTGCCGGGACAAATAAGGGACATCTGAGATAGTGAATTGTGATATGAGGTAGATATTTAATGATGGTAATCTTATCTGGACAACTTTTAGGGAATCTTTTACAACTCGTTCCCACACCAGGTGAAAAGATCTTTTTTATTTTCAGTTGTCCAAACCACATTATCTGTAAAATTTTCCGAAAGTTTTAATATTTTACTTACTATTCTTAATCCTGTTAATTATAGTCACATGTGATTTTCCATTTTTTAATATCTATCTACTTTCAAAGTTATAACAACACTGAAGAAAATATAGTTTTTGAAATTGTTGCACATAGATGTAGTGCACAATTTTTATGATGTTGGGCACAGACTGGGGACTGATTACGTCTCTATTATGGCCAGTAGATTGGGGAAATCAAATCATCTTAGTACTTGGGTTTGAATGCAGTGTAAGTAACAATATGGATGTTACTGCCAGACTGTATGCAACCCTGTAGTGGAAGAAGACGGTGGAAAGCTACAGCAGATGTCTCTATCTCTCCATTATGTTCCCATTCTGTATCTCTGATGAAAGGTCTAATAAGCATCTAACACCCCTTTAGTTCTCAACAATGAAAATTCATGGCTTATGGATTATGATTAAACTACCTTTTGGTGTTTCTGTATTTTTTTTAATGGAAAATGTTGATATTTTTGTTGGAAAACCAAGCTAATGGTTGTATCAGAAGAGATGTGAGATTGCTTAAGAGTCAAGCCAGAAGAGAAGAAAGGAAATGTGAAGACCTAAGCCAGTGTTTCAGCTACTTTTCAGAATCCAAAAACTTATATTCTGGTTGTAAATTTGAAATTTTCCACTGATGATTTAATTGACTCTTCTTTTTCTTTATTTAATTGCATTTTTGTGAAAACTGTATTTTCCAGGCTGGTCTATAACACCATCCAGAACACATGCATGTCAGTACTTCCCTGAGTCTCTGATCATTTATATCTGCTAACTTCTGCAACAAGAGCCCCTGACATCTGTTTCATGACAGTTACATTTCAATGTAGTGGTCCTTACCTGAGACTTAAGGGAAGTGATTGACGTGTTTAAAAAATTTTCTCATTATCTAAGGGGTATATGTGAGGGATAGGTTTCACGTCTGGCCCCCACTGGCCACAGTGGCTGATAGGACATATATAAGTGTTTTGACATAGATGCAAAATGTATAGTGCATATATGAGAACATACAAACATCATACAACCTACATGACTGGGACAAGTAACATGCCGAATAACTGAAAAGCAGATTTGCTAACTTTTAAAATTCTTATTTTTTTTTCTATTAAATACTTCACAGTCCTGACCTTTTACAGCAAAGTGTCATCATGCAAAATATTCTGAAATGGATGTCTTCACTTGGTCACAAGCACATGCTGCTTCTGTATCCACTCAGTGATTATTTGCTCTGGATGAATCAGTAAGCCATGCTATCAGGATCACAGCCTTTCTTAAAAATAAATGTATTAGGAATTATTACAATGATGGTGGTGCCCAAATATCCATTGCTATTGTTGCATTGTGTAATTAGTTTAATTTACAGCTCTTCAGCATTCAGGGACCTTACCAAGTTATTCTCTTCCCAGTTGGATTACTGAACATTCTGTACTCCTGTGGGAAACGGTTGAGTCTACATGCTCTGCTATGGATCTCAGCCTGCTTAAGAGGGGAACAGGAAGTCACACATTCATTTTCCTCCCATCCTTTCTCTGACAGACCATGTGCACATTGCTCAACATTAGTCCTTAGTCATCTTCTCCAAGACTTTTATCAGACAGCCACAACACTCTACAGAAGAGGAAGAATGAAAGATTCCCAACACCTCTCACCCTGAAACTTGACTCATTCTTTTCCTATCCACTCTTTCCCCACAGTCATGGGTATTTTTATCTCTAAATTTTAGGGATTGCAGGTGTTCCCAACTCTGCCAGAAGGGAAGTTTCTCTGTCACCATGTCCCCTGCAAGGACGAGATATCTCCTCTGTCACATCTAAGAAGAGCCATGCTTTCTAAACAGCAGCTACCTTCTAGGAAGCAGTCACTGAATACTGGGAGATGAGTTGTCCCTGCCAGTTTCCCACATAGCAAATATGTGATCAAGGGTCTTTAGCAGATTTCCCTCCCCTACTTTGTTGGATTTTCCTTTATGGTGCAACAAACCCTGGCAGAAATACAGAGCAAGCTACCAATCACTTGAATTGAGCTTTTCCTTGGTCTGATTTACTGTAAGGTCTGATGCAGGATGTTCAGTCTTTACCCTCAAGCTATTTCATCTTGGAGAAGAACCACTTGGTGTTTCTCTGATTCAGTGATGATAAAACCCAATCCATCTATCAAGGTGAGTCAGCAGACTAGGTCTGCTCACACCCCTCTCCCCACACACATGCACAGTATTAAAATGCCAACAAGCTGCATGTTGAATATACGTGCAGAACAGCTATGATAAGTTTGAACAATCGTTAACTTATTCACAGTGCAATGCAAGTACATCTTGTACATGAGTTTCCAAAATTATTTTAATAACAATTGCCTTTGACTACACAGTTGAAGATACTTGGATTGCTTCCTGAAGGCACATTCCCACAGTAATATCCATGGCACATCCATTACAGGCAGAGCTGCTAGTTCTCATTAGCTAGGACAAACAAGGCAGTGAGTCACAAACTCCCTGCATAAAGGATCCCATTGTTTTAAACTGATAAAACAGGGATTCTGCTCTGCACTGGTGTAAACCTGACATTGATTAAAGTTTTCTGGGATGTTATAAACGCAGTCTTTAAATGGACTTGGACCTGAGGTGTCAGGGAAAGAGATCTATTACAACAATACAGCCAGTTTGTATCTTTCCCAACAAAAGTGACTTGGCTTCTCTCATTGTTGGGGGAAACTATTATATTTACTATTATTTTTCCAAGCTCCTCTAAGAAAATTAGACTAAAACTGAACAGATTTTACCAAATATTTACAAAGTGTACCCAGTAGAATAAGTTGTGTGTTTATACACTTTTCACCTCATAGCCTATTTCTGGTAGGTGGCAATTGTTTCCAAAGTATGCTGAATGTATCTAATCTACTCTACTAGGAGAAAGTATTCTTCCTCTTATGCTTTGGCTCTTGTTTTGTTGTTAGGTTTTGTAAAATCTTAGCACTAATGGTGAAAGCCAAACAGAAATATTTTTACCTTCACTTTGCCAGTAACATCAAAAGAGGTGCTATTATCTCAACAGCAATTTGGACTGGTTATCAAATGATAATCTTGGAATAAGTGAGTATGATTTGTGATGGTACTTATCTTTTGTAGGTGTGGTTGGCATTTATTAAAATGTTTTTTTTCCTGCTGGATAGCATGCCAAAGACTTCAGGCAATAAGTAATTATTCCATGTAAAATATTTATTCTCTGCCAGTCATATGTCTTTCTCAAAGATCTGACTTCACAGCAACCATTTAAAACCATGTAAAAGCTTAAACAGGTCAAAAGAAGATCTGATGTAAGCAACTACAACAGAAATATCTGTGTGTGCTCAGTAGCTCTTATGAGCAGAGACCAGTTGTAATTATATCCTGCATTTATTTGGAATTTTAAGATTAGATTATCCAGTATTGGGCACTCAATTTGTGTTCCAGCCATAAAACCTGTGACCCAGCTAGGAACTCACTGAGGTTTCTGATTAAGATTTTTGTGTTTTAAAACTGCAAAATGAAACTTCTTTCCCTTTTCATTCTGGTACATGTTGTAGGTTATTCCCCTCCTGAAAATGCTTCCTGTGTGTGAAAGGAAAGCTCCAGAATACACGCACAATATAAAATCAGATTGACCACAGGAGTTCCCAGCAGGTGCTCTGCTTCTGAACCGTAACTGTGGCCCTGAGCTCTTCTGCAGTCACAACAGCTTATTCCACACAGGAATGTGTACTGTGCACCCTCACGTACCAGAAAGGCTAAACTGAACACATTGGAATAAATTGTACCAGCCTGAACTTGCACTAATTTATTTAAAGCTTTATTTTCTCAAATCTACTGCTAAGAACTGAACTCATAACCTAAGACCTACTTCACCCTTCCGAAATCACACAAGAGACACAATCAACAGAGCAAATAGGGCAATAAATGTGCATGTACAGTATGTATTGTCTGCCTTCTAAAAGAATAATTTTCATTTCAATATTTACGTGTGCACCATTTACATCTTCTTTTCCTGACTCTGACTTCAGCACCTAGAAACAAAGCCGACATTTTTTTTTCTCTAATTCCTTGAGAGAGTGTGCAGCCAGCTGCTGTTGCATTGGTGTTTGCCTGCAGGACTGGCAGGCTGTTGTACTTCTGAGCGGTTTCAGGGCACGTCTCCCTCTTTAGAAATGTTGGAGGGCACAAACTTCTCCTCAAGTACAATGAAAAAATCAAAGGAAGAAGCTTCAAGAGGTGAAATAAACTTCTGAAAGAGAAAAAATTATAAAGTAAACCACAGTTGCAGTAGCAGTAGACATTAATGTTCACTGTTGTGTCTCTTCAGTAAGCTATTCTCAATAAATAAATGCATCTAAAATCTCTTTCTATTTATTCCAATTTTGCATTGGGGAGTCACTTTCTGTTAATGTTAGTGTAACTCCAACTGCTTACAAGTATTACCTCTGACATATGCCAGTGTGACAGGTAATTCAGACCCTTGGACATAACTTTGATGTTTTTTTTCTCCTCTGTGGTGGTTACGAAGGGACATTCACCAACTATGAAATCTCTAGGTAATTAGAAGCCAATCCCTGTCCTTATTGCACAGCTAATCTCTTGCTAAACCTTTAATATGTTATTGCGTTTCAGCAGTCTTTCTTCCAATGCTGAAAAACACTGCATAAGTAATTCCCATTCATAACAATACATTGGTAACAATTATTTACAAAATTCTTCTGCTTTGTAAACACAGCTACATTTTTAGAAATCTCACCTTTACATTTTCCACTGTTTTAAATGGCTAGTCAATGTTTTTGGAGAGCACTGAGCTAAAATAGCACCTCAATCGTACAGTAACCCTGTCCATTCTTCAAGCTGTTACAGGACCCTCTTCAGATATTTTGCCACAGAGAGAGATTAGTACCAGGCACTTCACAAGGTGGTAAAAGCCAAGAAAAGGGTAAATACATGGCACTTGCTCTCAGCATTTTTCCTACAGAGAAGAGGTTCCTGTGAGAGAATAATTATGGTATCTAATAAACTTCTGAAAATCATTGTTGCTGGAGGCTATGGAGAAGTCTGGATATTCCTGACATTAATAGAAACAATGAACAATTCTAGTAAAGCATAAGAAGAGAATGGTCACTGCTGGTTTAATGTTATTAAACTAATTGAATGTGGTGTGCAGCTTTGTAGCTATTGGAGTCAGAAGATTGTGCCCACCTACAGAAAGCACCAAAGGTTTTCTTCACAAAAAAAAAAAAAACAAACAACCTGAAAGGTTTATTTGATCTTGATACCTCTAATATCAAACAGACAAAAACTTCGTCTTTTTAAAGACTGTGGTCAGAAAATACTCATAGTTAGAACAACCAAAGAAGTCGCATGATACAGCATACTCTGAAAACAAAGCAGAGTCATTAGATAACATCCCTACTAGGTTTTTTTATTATACTTAGAGTAAAAGTAATTGTTTATTATTTAAATCAGTCAGAAGTTCAGTATTTCTCCAATGCAACTCTAGTAAAGATTAAACTAGAAAGTCAAGTTAGCAGAAAGCCTGGCACAGAAGTATTAACATGGTGTAAAAACATACTGGCCTGACTTACTTGCATAATTTGACAGGCATGTATTACACTGATTATCTTTTTAAACTGATATTTATCTAGGAGATTTCACTGATATGTTAATAGCAGCTTCTGAAGTTAAGCTGATAATGTCATTTATATATTGGCACAAAGCTGGTAGATTGACAAGACCTAAATTCTGAATTGCACATAAGTAACAGTGGCAAGACACAACAAGACTTGGAGGGGAACAGAAGGAGTTGGAAACATGGTGAAAGAGAGGGATGGGAGGAGATCAGACTACATCCTTGGTCGTCTTAGAAGGATTGTCTGGTAACCTGTTAACTTCTTGCTGAGTATGCAGCATTTACATGAATAAAAATATTTAATTCTTCAACTTACTGTTTCAATATTACAGAACCGAACACTTTTTCTCTGCTGCTAAATTGCAGACTTCCAGTTTCCAACAACTGAATCTACCCAACATATTGCTGCTTCAGATTCATTTTTGTACATATGAATGTAACAGGCCTGTACTTGCTCGGGAATGTGAAGGACCTCCTGGATTTGTTTTCACTAGGAGGACATCCTGAATTTTTGTCAGTGTATGTGACTTAACCATCTTGTGATTGTCACTGTTGTATAAATCTACAAGGAAATGACACTTTCACAGATCGGTCGATATCTGATTTGGCCTGGAACCCCACTATTATATCTCACTTCTGATCGCTTGAATGTGGAAACATTTCTGAGGACTGAACATTTTGAAAGGGATTACATATGAACACAAAAAGCAATATTCAAAGTGGAAAGTTTCAGCCTGACTTTTAAAAGTGTTTGGCAAGGGACATTCAGTGAGTTAAAAGGGTTGGGAGTTCCAGACGGAAGGAACAGGGTATGCAAATACTCAATTAGCAGCAGCACAAGGGTGAGACTTTGGAAGAAACAGAACAATCTAAAGATGAATCTCTGGGAGAATTGGCAGGAATGTGGGTGACAAGGAAGTCTTATAAATCATGTCATGAAAAAAAGCATGGAATGTTTGATAGCAAGGAACGAACTGTCGTATTAAAACAGTGCAGCACATTACCCAATTAGAAGCAAATGCAATGAGAACATTTCAGGGTAATGCAGGGATCGGCTTACTTCTAGGCAAGGGTCCAGCTCACACATTTTAGAATGGCTACCGTGGAAGCAAAGTGTGTATAGGAAAGTAGGCGTGAAGATGATTAAAATAACCAGGCCTGCTCATGATTGCATGGGATGAAGACAGTATAATTAACTTGGCTAAAGGAGTGTCTTATCCTTGCGATACATGTAAACTGATAAGGAGCTAAACAAGTGGAGGCAGCCGAAAGTTGAATGAGATGGAATGGAGACTTCAGAACAGCTCCAAGAAACTTGACTCATTGTGTTGTTGTAAAACATGTCCATTGAATCTGCAACATGGAAGGATCACTCAGCTTGATCTCCATCCTGAAGCAATTCACATTGTAGTGACATTTGGGTACAAGTGACTTTCACAATGTAACTTCATCTGTGCTCAGAGCCAACTAAAGATTAGTTTGAAACAGATTACCATGGAGTATTTGGCAAAATTTTTTTGCAAAAAACCTAATTTTCCAGTAGACAGATAGGCAGGATGGAGACAGTAAAAGAGTGGTTAGAAGGGAAAAAAGAAGTAAAGTATACATGCAGATCCTACTGTTTGAACAGAAATGAAAACTCAACATTGATCTACTAATAGACTTTTTAGAAAAGTAATAAGAAGCAAATGTAAGGAAATACAATTTTATTTATCCCTTCATCATCAGTAATTCCATTGTGTATTGTTGCAGTTTCATTTGGCTTTAACAAATGAAATTTCACAACATAAGGAAAAGAATTTTAAAGCTCAAGATGACCCTTGAGATTCTGATGTACTGAAGATTAGAAAGAATTTACAAAATAAAGAATAAAGACAATTGCCAAGAGTTCGAGGAAGAGCGGAGGAAAGAACTGTTTAGGACACCCTGAATAACTTTTTTGTTTTCCTGACTATTCAGCTGAACAAAAGAGTTGATCTAAACAGAAACTAAAATTTGCTTCATCTTTTCTATCTAAAATGGAAAAAAAACCCACTACCAAAACCCAAACAAACAAAACAAGGAGAGTTTGTTTTACACTGAGCAAAAGTTTTCATGTGATCTGGATTGCAAGTTTTACTGTGATCACTTGTAGTAATATTAATGAAACTAGAATTTCAAAGAAAGTTGAGTAGGATATCAGCTGACCCTCTACACAATATTCTCACCGGCTGAAGTTCTCAAAAGAAGAGTTCTGAGTTATTAAGACCTTTTCTCATTCTTACTATGGTTCATAGCAATGTCTTGAATTTACCTGAAGAATTATTTAAAATAGAAACAGCCCAACTAAACATCACATTATGTCTATAAAAATGGCTACAGAAATAAGTATATTATGGTGTCCTTAAACTTGCAGTTAAAACTCCCAGGTAACACTAATCTAAACTTTAAAAGATATTGCTTTCAGCAAAATCTTTCTGTTCTTTGAATTATTACTTAACTGGGGATGAAAGAATAAGAAGTTACTTTGCTTTTGTGCAGACATATTAGATTACATTTCTTTTTTTTTTCCCATCATTGGCTATTTTTTTCTCTAAAGGACAGGCTGAGAGAGTTGAGATTGTTCAGCCTAAAGAGGAGGAGGCTCCGGGGAGCCCATATAGCAACCTTACAGTATTTCAAGTGGGCCTACAGGGGAGGCAATCTTTGTCAGGGAGTGTAGTGAGAGGAAAAGGGGTAACGGTATGAAGCTGAAAGAGGGTAGATTTAGATTAGATATCAGTAAGAAATTTTTTACTGTGAGAGTGGTGAGACACTGGAACAGGTTGCCCAGAGAAGCTGTGGATGCCCCCATCCCTGGAGGGGTTCAAGGCCAGGCTGGATGAGGCTTTGAGCAACCTGGGCTAGTGGGAGGTGTCCCTGTCCATGGCGGGGAGGTTTGAACGCGATATCTTCAAGGTCCCTTCCAACTCAAACCGTTCTATGATTCCATGATATTAGATGATTTATTTTCAGAAGGCTTATATCCAATGCAACACTGACATACCAGGCTGAGAAAGTGAAGTATGTTTCTTCTCAGAGCAAGTCTGCAGTCCAAATCTTAAGGAGCCCTTTTATTTCATGATCCAACACAGCTGGTGCTTAGAGTTTTTAAGATTGTGTAAGTGAAAATGGAACTGGAAGACCTATTTCTCTAAAACTAATACCTTCACTTTCTGGTTTTATAACTGAAGGGCAGTATCCTTCCTTAGGACAAAAATGAAGAAAGGACAAAATCAAACTGATATTTTTGTTCTTGTAGCAATAATACAGGTATTTTTCTGTAATAATGAAGTATACCAGTGAATGAATTAAAAACTGGGGAATTCATACTACCTGTGCAAGATTGTCACAAATAACCTTTCCAGAGTCCACTCCTCCAGGATACCAGCAGTTTCCATTTCAGTAGGACTCCTCATGAGATACCCTGGCATTACAAACTACAGTGATTTTCAATGCTTGTCAAGCTTCCTGACCATGAAAATCTACTGTGAGCTCTAAAAATTAATGTTTCTCTGTCAGACAGATTAATTTTAATCAAGATTACACATCATCCCCCTTTGGTATTCTTTCTGGAAATGAAGCAAAGGGAGGTCAGGATCTTTCCTTGGGCTTTGTTTCAGAATTTTTATGGCAGCTACTGAATTACTTGCGTCTTTAAAGGAGTCAATTTTCCAAAGCTGAGAACAAATAAAGCCAAATCCATTGGGAGAAACAATTTAAACTGGAAAATATGAATAATTAGAAACTGTTTGAGAATATTTTGTTAGATGTTCAAAAGCCACAATCAATAAAGAAGGACAACTTTGCTGGTAATAAGCCAACTTGGCTTAGAAAGGAAATGAAAACCATTCTTAGAAATACACACGTATACGATATTTGTATGTCTCTGTGTGTTTATGCACATAAGCTGATCAATACATATATGGAGTAAAATAAAGAAGAGGGAATGAGTAGGTAATTGCTAATGAAAGCAGAAGGACAAATCTGAAGTGAATATCCAGAAAAGCTTTATAATACACAAGTAACACTTCACTGTGTTGAACAGAAATGACATAAACCTGGAACATAGAGAAGTGTATGAGACAATGATACCACATAATTTCACTGGCTTAATAAGTTGGTTGTAAATGAAAAATATGGGGTTTCATACAGCCAAATATTAAGACATTCATCTCAGAATAAACAACATACACTACAGGAGCATACTTCTTTTGGGGACAGTACAGAGCCTAGAGCAGAAACACCCTATTCTTGCTTTGACAGTGACCCCTGCCGTAATTAATAAGGTTATTAATTATAATAAGGGAAAGTACTTTCTTTCTCTTATTACTATATTACTAAGGTGTCAGCCATTATTGAAGCTTGAAACATGGCCAAGCCTGGTACTCATGATTTGAAAGAGGTATTTATAAATTGGAAAGGGTTCTAAAAAGATCTATAGGAAAAGATTAAAGGATTGGAAAATGGGGCAATACTGAAAGATACAGACTTCTATTTCTGTAGTTCAAAAGTGAAAAAGCCAATGGACAAAAAAGCTACAGTATATATTATTGACATAGTTGTATGCATGTGTTGGATTAACTTGTTATTCCTAGTTTCTATTCCATCTGCTATTCCCCTTCCTCCAAAGAAAGTATAGTATACACTGTACTATAGTATGAATATTATACACTAATTCAACCAGAGAAGTTAGGCTAAAGACAAACACAGTGGTTTCTTCCAGCTTTAAATCCGTGGCTACAACATGAGTTCTGCCTGGGCTTGAGAATTGTACTGGGAGAGAAGAGAACATCTGATCTGTAGGAGTGTAGTAGAAATCCTCACCCAAGAACTGAAGCTATTTATTGTCACCAGCTCCTCTATCTAAAAATGGTCCGATTCAGGAATTTGTACATCTGCACTGTGAACAAGATCATGAAACCAGTTGGGTTAAAATAAATCCAAGGGCAGGGGAAATAATACAAATTTCATCTATTTCCCCAAAAATGTGAGAAAGCAGTGTGAAGAAGCAGGACAGCACAGGGTGGGAATGAGCAGTCAGTGTCACGGGAGGCCAGAGTGCTGGCAATGCTGGTTACTTCCATGACCAAAATAAGAGATAAAAGTAATTCTGTGGATGGTCTGTTCATGAATGGTTATTGATTAGGAAGAAGCTTTCTGTACAGAAACATTTATCTTTTGCCAGAGATCCCTAGGAAATTCATATTAACTCCCTATGGCCACAACCTCCAAGCTGAAAACCCTAATCTAAAACATTAATACATCAATAATAGACTATTTTAACTATAAAAAGGTACCTTTTAAAATTCCTATTTCTGTTCTTAAAACATGAGTCCTATGGAGAAGCAATCACTTAGTTCAGAAAACATCATCAATCACAGGAACGCAATGCCACTCTCTCTGAAAATCCTTCTATATAACTTGCATTATTGCCACAATCAGCTTTTGTACCATTTTTTTTTCCTTTTAGATTTAAAGGATAAAATTAATATTAAAGCCTTGAGCTCAGGAATAGCATGATTATTCCTGTGAAGTACTTAGTATCTGTACTTCTCGGCAAGATCAATGAGAGCTCAGAGTTGGAAACACTTAACTGGTAAATCAAATTTCTATTCTACAGAAAGAGTGAATGTCTGGAGCAAAAAGGGCACATTTAGCACCAAAAATACATTATTTTTGAAACAAGGTATTGAACCACTTGAATTTGACATATCTGGAAAATTCTAATAAGCACTTTCTAATTGATAGTGCTTTAAACTGAGTTTAAAAAAATCCCAAGCTGAAGACCAAATTTAAATTACCTATTCCATTGTTATTCAAAGGCATTAAATTTTTCTCAGAATTTTTTCGATATCATCATAATCTTGCAAAACATTTCAGCTTCATAGAAAGAATGTTTGCATGGAAATTTACTTTAATAAGAAATTAATTTATCCTGTCTGCCTCTTCCATGAATATTACAATGTTACAAACAAGGAACAAATTAGAAAAAAAATGCTAGTAAACTATTTGAATTAAAACCTTCAGTAATTACTCAGTGTATTGGCCTACATATAAATCTTTAATTTTATTTGACTACCGTCATTCTACTTTTTTTAATCTAGCCAGATTTCCCATTTCCACAGCAGAATATGATCCAGAAGAAAGCAACGTTGTAGATACTTCACACAAGAGAATTGTTGGTCTAATCAACTGTGTGAAAGTGATTTATAGATGCTCCGTGTTAGAAGAGAATCTATTAGGATACTAGCAGCTGAAGAGAAAGATACTTCAGCTGACTCTGATTCTGCATCCTTCAGTCATTTTAGAATGGAGGACTTCAGAACTCTGATGATACAGATAGCTTAACAGTAGGTCAACAATATTGCCCATTGCCTGTTTCTTCTTGTGCTTAAGTCTGAAAAACCTGGGACTTTCATCTTTTCTGTAACCGAAGACAGCAAAAGAGGAATGACTGTCTTGCAGTTGAATTTCATAAGCAATTTGTAAATTAAAAGGTATATTTCTAATTACCCTTAATACAATTTACCATCCAATACTCAACGTCATATGAGAAGAACCCAGCATCTGACTGAAAGCACTTGAAATATAGTTGGCTTTTATGACCAATAAACCATGATGATACGAAACTGGGAGGAGTGGCTGACACGCCAGAACACTGTGCTTCCATCCAGAGAGACCTAGACAGGCTGGAGATTTGGGCAGGGAAAAATCTCATGCAATTTAACAAGAGCAAGTGTAGAGTCTTGCATCTGGGCAAGAACAACACCAGGTTCCAGTATAAGTTGGGTACTGACCTGTTGGAGAGTAGTGTAGGGGAGAGGGACCTGGG